>QANU01029832.1:343994-363219 GCA_003254905.1 Nissolia schottii
CCCCCCCCCCACACAAAAACAAAACAGCAAATGCCTTAAGGCAAACATGAGGATCCTCAAAAGTGATCAAACCAGTACCAGTACTCAAACTCTGTTTAGCTATATCTATTAAATAATTAAAATATTATTTACCGGATAGTGTAAAGCGTAGCTAGCATGGCGCTCGAGAATGACTCAGAATTTCTCCAAGTTGTTCGACGTGGACGGTTGCTTCATTTCCGATATCTGTCTGTCTATTTCATGTCTATATAACCTATTCCTAGTAAAATTATTGTGGAAAACCATTAGATTACGAAAGGTGAAACAGTTAGGCATGCACATATGTGCATGTGACATGTTATAGTTGCATGGAACCATATGATTGGGAGCACCTTGCGGTGTGGGGTCTAATCTAGAAAAGAAAGTATTCTACTAATTAATCGCATGTACAAATTGCTATATTTAAGTACTTAGGGCCAAAATGACGACTAGGTGAGACTACTCACTGGTCATGTTTTGGGTTATATACCCCACTAATTAGTGAATATGTATGTGATATGTCTTGGATTCTTCTTTTGTATATTTCAGAATAAGGTAATTGATTCTTTAATATCCATTCATATATACTTTGATGATCATTTTGTTTAATGTTTGTTGGTCCTTTCGGCATCTTGTGTTTACTCATAGTTTATAGGTAATTGATTTGCTCTACATGTCATTTATCATTTATTATTTGTCACATCAACTTTATAAATAATATTGTTTTCCAATTTTTTTAATATTTTTAATGCAAAGCCTTCATGGGTCATTTGTTAAAGGATAAATAGTCTCTTAATCATAATTGTTTTGAATTTTTTTCCACCACGTAAATGTTGGTAATTAAGAGAAGTATGAGGCTTGAACTAACCATATGCACGATTTGAACTACCAAGTAAACGGTATGATAAAACATAAATTTTGTTTTGCATCAAAAATCGAGTTCATAAATGTAGAGGAAAAGGTGAAAAATGATTAGAGATTAGGGTTATTTCTTGAGAACGGATTGTTGTAATAAATGGGAATCACCACCAAGAGAAATCTTTGGAGGATGACTGAGCTTGTGCCTTCTTCTCCTCTCTTGTTTTTTATTCTTTATGATTGCTTTTATCCCATTTCTAATATAATCCTTTAAGTTATGAGGTTCTCCCTTTTATTTCAATTGCTCTCTCTCATTTCCCTCACATCAAACAAGCAAGTATGACCTTGTCAAAATATATAAATGGGGACAACGACCACTCCTCAGACCTGGGCAGGGTGTCTGATGCTCTTGTTTTATCAGTTGTTATATTTAGCAAGGATGCAACAACCTATTTTGATTGCTTGAAGTAAAAGGTTCTTTTGCCTAGTGATGGAAGTCTTTCCCTTTTTAATATAAACATAGAGTTGGTCACACCTAGGGATAAGTACTAAAGATGGTCCTAAGGTGTAATGTTCATTTGTGGAACATGAGTTTTTAAAAAGAACTCTATTAGCGCTCTCTTGATGAGACAAATGTAGTTTCTTAAAATTTTACTAGTCCACACACATAGATAGTTTCCTTCACAAGCTAGTTTATCTCATGGGACATTTATGCCCAACAAAGCCAGCCCATACAGAGATGATGATACCAAACTTATGTTACCAAAATACCTTAAGTGATCTTTAATTGCATGATTAACAATGCTCATATTTTGGTCCCAAACAAATACTCCCTCCGTCCACTTTTATATGTCACGTACGTTTACACAAAACTTTGTTTAAAATTAATTGTCATTTGATTAGATTAAGAAAGTATTAATTATTGTAATTTTTTTAACTATACCCCTATTTATTACGAATTTTCTACTATTATATTAATTGCATTATAATTTCCATAAAGATAATTTAGTCTAAGCACTTGATGTTTTCTTTAGGTATGTACAAATTAATTACTTTATTTGATCTATGTGCATTTGTCAAAAATGACATATAAGAGTAAATGGAGAGAATACATTAATAATCTTGACTTCGCTTCCCTTTTTTTTTCTTGTCTTTGTACTAGCCTTGGGAGCCTCAATCACCTCGTTATCATTCTCGGCATATAAACCAAAGCTCTTACTCAAATCCTAGGTAACTCTCACTTCATCACACGTGATTTTCTCTGTACTAGAATCTAAACCTGCGTAGATGTGCGGAGTTTAGCTAAATGTTTATAATTTGTTAAACACGTACTGTTATGTTTAACCCATTCAAAAGAATTTTTTTTTTTGGTAACTGGTTTCATAGCCCTTGAATATTGTTATTATTAATGATTATTATAAATGAAAAATCTACGATGATGAATGGTTACCACATACTACTGATGGCAAACTAGTTTATGAGTGAATACAATGTTATTAAGCAGATCACTACCACATAGGAACTAAATAACGGAGTGCTGGTTCAGAAATTTGTGTAAAGCTAGGGTCTTTGAGAAATCTTTAAAAATAGTCATATTTATACCATGAAATTACTTGGTGTGTCGGTAATTTGTATAGAACTATATAAGCTTTTTAAACAACATCATTTGAATAAGGAAAAAACATTTTCAGAACAACAAAGCATTGAACATGAGGTTGTAAATAAATGACATATAATAAATTATTAACCCTAAACCCAAAAAAAAACATAAAAATACAACCAATGCCAAAAGTTGTCTATAGTAACATATTTTAATTTGAATGTTCAATTTAAATTCCTAAAATCTTCTTTGTATACAACGTTAGCAGTTTCAACATTATTATTGCAGTTGTTATGCCATATCAAAATTTTCAGGCCATCACGGTTTGTGACTCTACTAATTGTAACATATAATTATCCATGTGTGAAAACAATTTTCTTCAAAATTAATCCAACCTTTGACAAAGATTACCCCTGGTTCTTGTTGATGATCATCCCATACGACACCATAATAGGAAATTGTCTTCTTCGAAACTTAAAGGAAAGTTTCGTGTCAGAAGGTGTCAAAGTTATCACTGGGATACATACTTTCTCTCCAACATTGTTATCAGTTATTACCATTGCTTCAATAACATGAGTTCCTAGTATAGTGATCACTAACCTTGTGCCATTACATAAGCTAGCAGAATGATCTATGTTTATGATCAACACGATTGGAGTCCTAACTTTGAGTATCAGTTCATGGTTTGACACACTTGAACATCTAATTGTGTTCAAAAATTCTGATGTGTGGATACTATTAAAGAAGTCATTGTTAGACTCAGACATGCAAACCATGTCAGAACTCAATTTGTGTAATAAACGTTTAATTTACATATGCAAGCGTTTAGAAATGATTCAAACATTACATATGTAACGTGTAACGTGTGTAACGTTTATATATGTAATATGTAATATGCACACGTTAATAATGTCTATAATGTTTATTCATCTGTAAATTAAACGTTAATTACACATATGTAATATTTGATTAATAAACGTGTGGCTACGCATATTTAATATTTAATAAAACATGTGGCAAGCCATGTATAAGTTGCATGTGAAATAATTAAATTAAAATGAAGGGGAAATGTGTGGTCAAAGTGAAAAAATTAAAAAAAAAAAAAAACAAGAAAGAAGGAGAGGAGAGGAGAATGGGAAGAGCAGGGTGAGAAAAAGTTAGTGAAGGAGAAAGAAAATAAATATTTAATATTGACGGATACATTTTTAGTGTACACACATCATTTTTCACATTAATTATACATAAATTGTTTAGGGAGGTGGCAAACGATGAAAAATCTTACAAAGCAAACTCGATCTAGCGTTAGTAGGATATATGCCACCTTAAGATACGTTATAGCTAGCCCACATAAACAATAGATGCAAGTATCAAATGGTATACGCCAAACACTAAGATGAATATTTTTTGGGGAAAAGTAGTAGATATTGTAACTTTATTCGACGTGCAAAATCTCAAACTCAGTACTATACATAGGCCACTAGGGGAATATATACAATTACCATCCAAAACAAACACGAATTTGTTTTATTATCACAAGTTTAACATACTATTTTTTTTAGTATACATACAATACAAATGGATTCTACTAATTTTATTGTATAAAACTTATTTTTTATTATGTATGTGTGTAAAAATGATGTATTAAACTTGTTTTCGCCTAAGAACTTTTCAATAGACAAAACTCCTATAGTCAAATTTCTTGCTTAAGCTTCACAACTCATGTGAAAATGTATGAAGGGATTTATTTTTCTTTTATTTCAAATTAAGCTATAGATTTTAGCAAAATAAAGAGAAATTAACATGTCGTAAAACAGGAAAATATTAATTAATGAAAACTCTGCGAAAAATGTCAAATCGTAATTCATCAATCACATTTGGAACTAACTCGAAAACAAAAGAAACAAAATAGAAATATATCATAGATTAATTATTAATTAGAGGGGCAATAGGTTGATACCTACTTAAGCAAGTATTGTCGTCTTAATAATAGAGAGATACTGTAGTCACGGTTTGTGAGGAATATTGTCGCCGGGATTTGTGGCAAGTTCTAGTCTAGCCTCCCAAAGTGTGGAATAGGTTTGCAGGGTTTGTGTCTTTTAATGGTTAAAGACTTGATGCTATTTCCTATAGAAGCAAGAACAAGAATGCTACTTGAAGAGGCAACTTTTTGTTCCTGAAAGAAAAAGAAAAATCCTCATCTAGATTCCAAATCTGCAGGATATGGAATACATTTTCCCATCACCATTTATTAATGCAAAGCTACTTTTATATGAACTTTGCTATTTTATATATAACAGATTTGTTACAAGTGGGTAGGGGTATTTAATTACACAAATATTATTCTAAAGTGTAATGTAGGTGTTTGTTGAAATTTCAAGTGTGAGTAAAGAAATTTTATATATATCCATTCAAAATGGAGTAAGATAAAATTATATTATAAATGACTGTATAGACCAATAAATTCATAAAAAATGATACTTTGCAAAAAAAAATAAGTGTAAACGCATTGCTATCTTTTTCACAATATATTATATTATGAGATTCACCATGTATTTAAGTGACACTTCTTTTGATCCTTGTATTAAGGGGGTGTTGGCATTAAGTCAAGAGTTTAATCCTAGTATGTCCAACATTTTTTTTCCATTCCCTTGGCTATGTCCGTGTATTTTTTTTTATGTATACTTAAATTTTTAAGAATATTTATGCGTTCTATTTCAAGAATTTATGTATGGTCTTCTAAATTTACGCATGTTAAGACTTATAATATTAATTGTCCACGTGACGTATTTGTTAAGAGAGTTGTATTCGATAGTAATTTCCATATTTTTACAAGAAAATTTTCCTTTTAAATGCATGTCATTCGCATGAATTTTACCCTTACCAAAAAATAAAAGATCCTTACCGAAAACAAAAATCGCATGAATTTTACCCACTCAAATTTTATTGATGATTGTTCAATAAAATGAAATAATTAATATGACTCACTTATTGATTTAAGGCGCTCTCTTAAATGATCTTGGCAAATTAGGGTGCTTGATGCACCTTGATGTAAAAGGATGGTTCGCAGTGGTTATGCTCAATCTCTACTGTCCGTTCATCACTAAATGTGATCTACGGTCAGGAAGATAAACTTGTGGCATGTTTCGATTACTGGGGATTTCAGGCTTCACCATCCTACTCCTCCTCGCCTCCTACATCCACTGTTGCCGCACCCTCCGCCCCTCCTCCGCCACCGGAGCCATGTAACGCACCATGCTTACATGGCTGAACCTCCCTCTCCTCCCAAATATTTATTCAATTTTAACTTTTTTTCTTTCTTTTTTTAATTAACTCCTGCCATTTTGTGATCCATCAACAACTGCATTGGTATCTGAAGCATCATTTCCTCTTCTTGTTCCTCCACCACCACTTGTAAAATAAAAGGAAGAGAAAAAGTAGTAGTATCGAGTCTCAACACATTCTCATGATTTTAAAAAAAATAAAATTATCATTTTTTTTTTAAATTTTATGAAACACTATCTTGTGATTTTTGTTGATGAATCGGTTGGGAGTTGAGCAACATTCTTAATTTTGTTTTCCATAAAATTGTTATCTTTGAAATGAAAATAGAAAATGCCTAGAAGCATAGAGCTTCTAGCTTGAAGGTTGTGGCTGATTGTATCAATTATGTTGTTGTTTTCTTTCTCAAATTTGTGCAGCTTGAGCTCCAAATGATTATGGGGGAGTCATGTTGAGAAAGTTCAAGAAATCTTCCATTCTAGCATAATATTCTTAGTGAAAGATTCCAATTTCACGATTCGGAGTTCCGGCAAGGTGTTGTGGTGGTTTTCACTTTTCACATATGGTGGCCAAAGCGGCACTACTAGAAATAAGGTTTTTCATGGCGACTTTTATTGTTGTCAAAAGTCTTATGTCATCGCTAAAACGCCTTACGGTAGCAACAAAAATGTCATCGCATATTGTCGCCTTAAGCTCCGTTGTGAAAAGTCATTGGTTCTCAATGCATCTAATTTGGTTATAACAAAAAACATTGGTTATTTATAATTACTAATTATGTATTCCAAAAAATATATGATCAAAAAATAAAATAAAAAATATTTGTTTTAATTATATTCATCCTGTTGACAACGAAATGTGGCATTGCATGATAATATCAAGAAAATGTAGCACACTAGAATTTGAAGGAACCATAGCTTTTCACGGTAATTGAAAGGAAACATGGTATCAGACAAGAATTAGAATGAAAAGTGACATAATGTAAGAATTTGAAGGAAACATGACATTGTAGTCGGATTGAAACAAAATGTGGCATTGCACGAAAATATCGAGAAAATGTAGCATTACACGGGAATCTGAAAGAAACATAGATTCTTGCAGTAATTGAAAGAAAACGTGACATTACGCAAGAATTCAAAGGAAATGTGACATTGCACAGGAATTTGAATAAAACATGGTCTCTCGCGGTAATTGGAAGGAAACATTGCATTGTGTATGAATTTGAAGGAAACATGGCACTGCGCGAGAATTTGAAGAAAAAGTGGCATTGCAATCGAATTGCAACGAAATGTAACATTGCGCGGGAATAAAAAAGAAACGTGGCTTCTCACAAGAATTAGAAGGGAACGAGAAATTACATGAGAATCAAAAGAAAACGTGACATATTGTAAAACAGAAGACAATTGAGTCTTGCATTTATTATTTTTTGTTGTTATATCTTGAGAGATAAAATATCTCATGCTTGGCACGGGCTCTACACTAGTTTGGGATACACACCCGAACTTTTTTGGAGCCCCGACGTACGTCTAGCATCCTCAAAAGCAATGGGAATTGAAGGCCATCATCACAACACAAGCGTCCTCCGTCTCGACAAAAATAAATCCAAAAATGCCTTGAACACGAAAGAACCACTCATGATAAAACCTCACTCCAACTAAAAGGCCTCCACACAACACAGAACACAATAATGACTAGCATGCACAACACATCAAAACAAATCCCAAAAAGTGGACAGCTCCAAAAACCACAACAAAAAAACACCCCAACACCACCACGCCAATATATCAGCGACCCAGCCGCAAAAAATCAACATTGTCCTGCACACGAAACTATGAGTCGATACACATTCGACAGAACACGACTCTCAAGAGGCAAACATTTATTCCTCCTTGAGCCGCCACCACCACCCAATTCAACACCAAATCTCTTGCAATCACACACTGATGGAGACACTTTAAACGTCACCTACAGCCACAAATTTGGGCAATTGGGAGCTAATGAGCTCATATTCCATTGCAACGAAGCAGGGGGAGATAGACACACGAAACCTGAGAAGGGAATAAGAAGATTTGAAGCCTCAGACCAATGAGATCCACCCAAGATCCATAAATCATGAAACGAACACGACTAGAACACAAATGCTTTCGAAAATGGGGGTGAAGCAAAAACCCAAAAGCTCATATCCTAAGGTTGACGTGCAAACATTCGACAATTACTTTTATTTTCTAAGAAGAAAAACCAACAAATACTTTTATTGGTATAACATTATTCAGCATGTAAATAACATCATCAACATATATATACCATCACACTACTTAAAATCATTCAGTATGAAATTATTTTTAGTAGTATAATAACATTATTCTTCCTTCCTTAAAATTTCTTTTCTCTATCCATGCTTAAAATTCTCCTCCTTGCATATATAGCTTAAAATATATGCTAGATCATCCTAATTAAATATATATCTATATATATATATATGTGGTAGATCACCTTAATAAAAAAAACTATGGTAGATCTCCAAACTTATTTAATTAATTTGAGTATTTAGAAAATTCTAAATTATTTGTTTTATTTAATATATTTAATAAATAATTTGTCACTTAAAGATACCTTGCTCTTGAGTCTTGAGGGAAACGATAGAATTTCCATTACCTATATATATATATATATATACATATATATCTATATATATATATATATATATATTATATTCTTCTGATTCAAGTGCAGGTGCATGCTGCCATATTTACCCTACCCTTCGTGGCACTTAACATGAGCGAACCGTAGATGCCGTTGTCAAATCCCCAATCCATCACCGCCAAATTAATTATCCCACAGATTCTCTCCAACATGGTCCTCTCTCTTCCACGTACAAGACAAAGAATATGACCTGTTCGGCGAGACAGAGAGAAAGATGCATATGGTTACTTTCGTTACAATTCAAAAGAGATAAAGAGAGACCCCGTGGGTGCATATATAAATTCTCCAATATCCTCTACAATATATAATCTCTTATTATGAATTTTATTTTTAATAATTTTTAAAATTAAACCCATCAAATTATGTCATCATTTCATAATTTAAAATTAATATATTAACATGTTACATGATTTAATATGATATATTAATCACTTAGAAAATAGAATATATTAATACTTTTCAATACAATATTTATAAAATATTTATTATAAATTAAATGATGAGTAAAATATTTAATACAAATATCTATAAATAAGTACAAGTTGACTCTAATCAATATTTTTAACTAGTAAAAAATTATAAAATATAAAAAATATAAGATAATGATAAAATTTGATATATTTATTTTTAAAATTATCAAAAATTAAAAAATTTAGTAAGTGAAGATAAATAGCACGAAAAAAATCTCCTATAAAGAAGGCTCTACAGTATGGTACAAGGATTAGAACTGGCGCAATAGAAGAGGATTGGTGTACATAGATTAAGCTATGTCCAAATCAAGACTATCTGCGGTGTCCAAATTGGCTTAATCAAGTTCATCAAGATGATTATCTTTGTAAAAAGGTTCAAAATGTAGTTTAATTAATATAAGGGCTCGGCACAAAAGTGATCAAAATCATATTGGACTTACGTTATTGATGGATATGTGTGCTTTGATTTATATGCATGTCAAAATTGGCGGCAATCAATTGCTTGTGACCTCTTCGTTTTGATTCTCTTGTTCCTCTGTAGCTGTCTCCTTTTGTCCTGCATGCCATCACGTCTTTTCATAAAAGAAATCAAGAACAAAATTATTATTTGTTCACATAAAAAATAGTCACTCAATGACCATTTAATAAAGAAACAAACATTACAAAATAAAAAAAATAAACATACACAACAGAAAAATAAACATTGTCACTGAATATTTTTATGTACTTGTGCATGCGTAAGTTTAATGTTATTATAAAACAGAAAAATAAACATTATCATTGAACATTTATGTATGTTCGTGCACGTGTTGTTTAATATTACTTATTTTTTGTGTTTGATAATGTTTATTTCTCTGTTATGTAATGTTTAATTTTACGTTGTGTAATGTTTATTTCTTTGTTAGGTAACTGTTATGTTTGATAGGACAGTTGATAGGTGCAAAGCAAGACTTGTTGACAAAGGGTACACCCAAAAAGTTGGAGTTGATTTTTTTTTTATACCTTTTCCCCTATGGCGAAAATCACCGCAATAAGATTACTTCTGTCTATTGCAACCATAAGAAATTGGCATTTTCTTTAGCCAGATGTGAATAATGCCTTCTTAAATGACAAACTATTTGAGGAAATCTATATGAGTTTACCACATGACTACAATGCTAAAGGAGAAAACTTGGCTTGCAAACTCATTAAGTCCATCTATGGACTACAACAAATTTAAAGACAATGGTTTCACAATTTTTCTACTACACTCATCTTTAAAGGCTTTATCCAGTCCAAAAGTGATTGTTCCTCATTCCATATTGGCTCAGGGTCATTCATTGTTTTTCTCCTAGTCTATGTTGATGATATTATCATCTCAAGCCTAAATGTTGCTCAAATATATAAAGTTGAGATGACTTTACAGTCTTGTTCAAACTGAAAGTCCTAGGAGATCTAAAATATTTCCTTGGACTTGAGATTACTAGATCCAAGCTTAGGATCAATCTATCATAGATAAAATTTACTTTTTCCCTTTTGGAATATACTAGCTTCACATATTTCAAGCCTACTACCATCCTAATGGATCTAGGAATCAAGCTTTCTAATGAAGATCTTGATCCACTTCTAGACCCTTCTCACTATAGGAGGCTAATTGCAAGGTTGATGTATCTCACAATCTCTGTGTCATATATAGATTTTGTTGTGACAAAGCTAAGCCAATATATGTTTGCTCATAAGGAATCGCATCTCTAGGCTTCATCATGTTTGGAGATATCTCAAATCCTCCCCAGATCAAGGACTACTCTTCGCAGCATCTTCACAGCTTGTCTTCCATGCTTTTGCAAATGTTGATTGGGGAGGATGTGTAGATTGTGATGACCATAGTCTCTAGGTTGGAAGAGAAAAAAAAGGGGAAACTCATATGCACTACAACGCCCTAGGCACACTACAGTAGCACGTCGAGAAGGGTGTACTACCGCGCCCAGGGAGCACTGCAATGGTGCAAGAATAGAGTCCTACATCAAATGCATCACCAGTGGGGGTCTCCATGATTCACCTATATATAGAAGCCTCCTGTGAGTGTTTAGACTTGCTAAATCACTCAAGAGCTTGAAATGTTCCATTTTTATGAGACTTTTCACTCCAGTTATTTTATTCTTCTCCCCCTCTCATTTTCTATTCGTGGGGAAGCAGTGCCTCCATTTAGAGTGTCAGGAGCTCCCCGCGTTAGTGCTCTTTAGCGGTCAGCCAATTTCAGGTGAGTGGCTTTCTTCATGGTCTATTTTCAAACCATGTTTTTATTTTAAGAATTATTTTCTTTATGCATGATTTATGAAATCCTAGGATGTGAAACTTAGTATTTTCTTTTAAAAGTTTATGAAGTTAAGTTATTTCCTTATTTATGAAAATAAAGATTTATTTAGAAAACTTCTTTATTTATGAAAGTAGATATTTATGAAATTATTTTTAAAAAGTCATGAAACTATTTTAGAACTACATGGGACCATATGTCATGTATCATGTATCATGTCATGTAAATTAGAACAAGACCGTAAAGCCTGGACATTTTTGGAACAGTTAAACCGTAATTTTCGGATTGACTATCTAGAGAATTCCCAACTAGATTATGTTTTCAAATGCTTTTAAGTATTATGTATTATTGTTTTTAAATAAATGTTTTCATGATTGATAATATATAATGTTTGCATTTGCATGTCATGGTTACGAATTGTCTCATGTCGTTGTGGGGTTTGTCATTCACTGAGAGATGACTCACCCCTCATTAAAGAAGATAACCGCGATTATCCATGTTTCATCAGAGAAGGCAGTGGAGATGGCAGGATTCCAGCTGGGAGGCCAAGTCTACCTATGGTTTAGAGAGTTCAAGGATGACAAGAATAATGGACCACCTCCTACGAGGGAAGAATTCTCTGCAATGTGTCTAGATCGTTTCCTTCCCTCAAGTAAGATTGACACGATGGTTGACAAGTTTCTTCAGTTGAAGATGACGCACAAACATTTTCAACTGTTGTGCACAAACATTTCCCCTATTGTGCACAAAATTAAAAAATAGTTGGTTTCTATCTTGTTTAACTCTGTGCACTACATGCCATAAAGTTTGTGCAATATATTGTTCACTATTCAAGATGTTTGAGCACTATAGTGAACAATGTTTGTGCATGAAAGTTTTCAACTACCGTGCACAAACATTTTCACCTATTGTGCACAAACATTTTCAACTGTAGTGTACAAACATTAATAACAGCAGTGCACAAACAACTCAGATTCCTATCAAATAAACGCTTGGATTCCTTCCAAAGTTTTACAGAATTGTACTTCATTACATCCATCGGTTTGATCTGAAGACTTCATGGATGAGCTTGTTCAAAAATAGAAAAATGAAACAAAAGTAGAAGATGAAAAAGACGATGATGAGGACGAAAAACTATGATATGGATGAAGAAGAAGAAGAAGAACGATGGTGATGTCGACCAATGATGATGAGAAGAATAAAGAAAAAGGAAGAAAAAGAATAATGAAGGCTGCGTTGGAGCTGAGGATTTTTTGGGTTGAGTAGAGATGTGAAAGCTCGTTATAATATGGGAGTAAGTGCACATGGGCCAAGCGTATAAAATCATTGGTTAGAAGTACGGTGGCAGGTTGTAAGGTGCACACCAATCATTTTTCATAAAAAAAAAGTTAAAAGTCGATAACCAATAAGAAAATCTACCGTTAATAACAAATAACAACAATTTAAGGTTTTACCGGCTATGATCCACTGTTACTTTACAATAAGATGCATCAAGCACCATAATATGCAAGGACCATTAAAGAACTCACACACAAAAAAAACTCCAAACATTTATAAAAGGATAAATTACACTCACATCTCTCAAAGGTTAAGCGAAATTACACTCACATCTCCTCTAGTTGTTCATAATACACAGACCCCCGTGTTGTTAATTGATGAGATAACTTCGTTATTGATGAAGCAATTTGTCCTTTCTAACCCCCGTTTATCCATCTTTTCATTTCATCAAATACACTCAAACCCAAACCCACCGGCTACCATCCACACCCTCTTTGCCACCCCCCCCCCACACGTCTCTATTGTCCCTCTTCGCAAGCTTTAATTGTCTCCAACGAATCTGATCAGATGGAAGGTTTGGTTGGAAAGTTCAATAGTGTGATAGCAGTGGTGGTGGTGGTGTTAGAGGCTGGTTGTAATGGTATGCGGGCATTAGGAGGTGGTGGCAAATGGGGGGCGGAAGGGTTGTGATTTCATTGTGGTAGTGGGGCGAGGGGGCTCCTTTTAATGTTTAGGAACATTTTTTTTCTTCTATTTTCTCCAGTGTCGGTTGTTTGTTATCTTTTGGATATTTTCATTGATGTATTTAAGCTCTTTTAGCTCCCCCTTGAGTGGTCGGATTGGGGTATATTTAAATTAAAACCTCATGTTTAAATCATATCGAATTGTGGTGAATCTCTCATAGTTAGTCTCAAGGGTATATTTAGAATATAAAATCTGTGATCCATACTCCCTTTAGGGTGGTTTAGTTTTTCTCATTGGATGAGCATGAATGCCATATTGCATTAGAATTGATTTTATATTTTGTAAGGGTTTAAAAGGAAAAACTAATTATGGAAGGAGAACTCCGATATTTTGAGTTGAAGCAGCTTCTTTTGCTGTCCTATTGCCAAGCGATAACCTTCTACCTTCTCAAGTCTGAAGGGCAGCCAATCTATCATCATCTTGTAATGGTTCGCCTTGAAGAGATCGAGAACTTACTGGATCAGATATTGTTATTTTCAAACTGGCTAAAATCTACGACGGTAAACATCTAGTTTCCGAAGTGATTTAGAAAAAGAAAAAAAATCTGATATATTGCTCTGTAACATACCTTGGCTGATTTTTTGTCTAACCTGAAGCTGACAATTTTTTCCACCTTTTTAACATGAAATTAAAGAGGCTATCCACACTCCTCCCAATTAACATTTTATTGCCATTTCCTCAACCACCCTTATTCTACACTTTCTTTCATTTATTTTATTCACGCTTTCAATCATTCGCTTTTGTACCAACACAAGATTGGTCCAGTAGTAGGCGTTGGTCCCCTTCCTAAAGGGTGAATTTGTAAAAGCATTTAATTAAAGGGGAGTGGTAAACGAATGATATTATACTATGAATGGTATAATATCGTCCGTTTAAGGAATTAAATAGTATTCGGAAAAAAAAAATTAGGAAACACTTTTCTTCCTATAAATGCTTTTATAGGAAAAAAAGATATACTCCAACTTTTGGGTTACAAATGAACAAGGATTTCCCGTATCATTTATATCCCAATGAAAACTAGATAAAGCACAAACCCTTAAATAAAAACCTCAATCATCTCAAAATCTGAACCTAAAACTGCCTGAAGTTCCCTGTCAGGGATGTGATACAAATGATTTGATTCCGGGAACTTGAATTGCTTGCAGCAGCCGAGGAGGGTGAATTGTAGACAGTGAGAAACAATCTTAAGATATCACGAAGAACTGGCATCAGATGCCGCCTTTTTCTCCCTCTGTTTCTCCCTCTTTTTCTTGTTTCGTAAAGCATTTTTGCTCAATGATCTAAACTAATCAACAATTAGTATTTAATAACACAATATAAATCATAAGCATAGAACAAAGGATGCAGGAAAACCAATACTTACTCTGCAGGGCCCTCTCCAAGTAACTGCAAATACAAATCATTTTGGCATCATTAGAGACATTATTATCCATAAAATGAAACTAAGCTCCAAGAAATTTGAGGGAAGATGCATAAACATGTTACATGTACGTATCAGATCATTTGGACCACTCTACTTGTCAAAGCATAGCTATACATAAGTTATGCCACGCAAGAATATAGCTGACAATTAATACTAACAATTTAAAACAAAAACAATGAAAACAGATCACAGATTCTGCGTACCTCCGCCTGAATAGCAGCTGCATTTTTAGCATGCGGTGGGCGATATGCAGCAGGCTTTTGTGCAGGAAGGTTGGCAGAAGAGGCCTTCGTCGAAGCCTGGGTTGATTTTGGTCCTTGACCTGAAATTAGTCCATGGTCTTCAAAGAACAGAAGGCATAACTCATAGCTAAATCAAATATTAGGACAAACATGGCATAGAACCTAATGGCTTTTTATCTTCAACAGTAACCAAGTTTAGAGACTTAATTAGTTCAGCGATGTCACCAAATTTATTTGGTGACTCTGGTTTCCAGTCAGCCTGAAAATAGTTTGGAAACAATTCAATGATATTTGTGAAAAGGTAATACAAAAACCATTTAATTAGAGAAAGTTCCGATACACTACTAACCTGGTACAACTTGTCGAACATCATTTTGAAGAACAAAGACCCATTGTAGTGAAAAATCTTGATCCTTAAATAGGACAGAAACGAAAAGAAAAGAAATAAGAAATGCTTTCTTTTGTAAATATGTTCAAGACTATAACCATCAACAAAATGTAAACCAACATATAAAAATCACTAAAATCATTCTCACACAAATTGTTTGGGTTACCAACCTATGGCCTCATAAATGCTGTTCAAAGTAATCACTTAATATGATTAAAACAATGGGACAATGTAAAAGTGGCCTATCCAGATTACATCTTACACTGATGACATAGTCGTGTGCCCATGGATAGACAATTGTGTATTTTCAGGCAATGATCAAATATAACATACCCATTATCAACTTGAAGCCTCGGAGCTGTTGTCGCTGTCATGAAGTAGCACCCATCCGGAGACCATTCACTTGTCACAGACCATTCAGCCTTGGTTGTTGCAAGCTGTTTCTTATCCATGTAATCCCAGAATACCTGGAACATAAGCATGAAAAGGCATTTAAAATCCATATACGCATTTCAATGTTTGATCATGTGTCATATGGAAGTACAGCATATACTTGCAATTTTTTTTGTCAATATTACTTTGAATTTCCAAACTGGAAATACTAGGGGAAAAAAACATACATACAGATAGTTATTAAAACAATAAAATTAAAAAGAAAAGGTGAAAATAAAGAGGCATTGAGTACCAACCAGAAAGCAACCAAAGGACAAAGACCAACAACTTAACATCGCTAAAGTGATTCAAATTCATAACTTGATTTTTTTTTTTTTTTTTTACCAAGGACAGTAGCCATAGATAAGCCAATATGGCACCAAATCTCATCCATCAGAAAGGATAAATCAAAAGAAATCATAATGATTAAATCACTTAGGATAACATACCATATCACCAGGTAAGTTACCAAAGCCAGCCAAACATAAAACTGCAAGTCGGAGGTCAAGGCAACAAAATAAAATACTATTTTTTTTACTTTTACCCATATGAAGATACTTGTATCAAGAGAGTAATGAACCACTTCAAGCTCCCAATCCCTGCCCAAATCCCCTAAGGGCCCTAAACATTTAAAAGAGAGAAAGAATACTCCTACAGGTGCAGCATATAAAATTGGTTTCATTAAATACAAAGAATGCCACTTCATCAGCTAAGGATACATTTCCCTTTTGGGTTCCATCGAATAGTGTTATAAGGACCAGTTCCAAGCTCCAGTAGAGGATTGCACTTCTTGTCAAACAAAGTTGCTTTAGCAGGCATAACTGCAACAGGTTAAGGAAAAGTGAAACATTCAACAGATCTATAAAGAACTATTAAAAGATGATAAAAATAATGAGGACAGAAAATACCCAACATCTGGGTACTTAGTATACAAGAATATATAAATAGTGGGTTTTAGTACACAGTATACATGGTTTATCTCCATATATTATATATCACAAAAAGGATACACCCATATACAACAGCAAATTCCAAGCCAGAATATGACCATTGAGCGTCATGAACAGGCCCCTCTTTCCCTGCCAATTTATAAAAAATTTGTTGTTATTCTTTCGGAGATTATTATACAGTCAATTATCAGTTCGTTTACTAATGGCGAGAACATACGAAGAGGCACAAGTCCTTCATGCATCCCATCAGTTGTCAGGTAGCATAACTTAGATTCTCCATAGTAACTCTGATTAGTTTTGTCAACATCTGACTGTACCACCACTAGAAGACCAGTTGAACCATGATTCCATTTAAGTTGGGCGGTTGAACATCGGAAAAAACTCCGCCGAGCAATAGGTTGACTTTGAGAAGCATTTCCACAGGGAAATATCTGTACACTGGCAGGAATCCCCTACAAGGTAGAAAACATCTCAGTATATGCATACAAAATGAAAATGTGTGATACATAATCATTATTCCTACATGCCTATACAAGCCGGCACTCAACTTTCTTTTAACCATGATTATTATTGATTATAAATGGGACTTAAACAGAGAAGACTGCTTACAAAATTCAGATTAGATTCCTTATTATGCAGTCTGTGTTTAAGACAACACGAGCCATATAAATTCGCTATAAGCCCTTCAAGGCTACCGATTTGACCTAACAAACCCAGAAAATTACAATAATTAACATTCTCTTACGTTCACACCAAATTTTGACAATGATTTGATACATTTCATTAAAGAGTAAATTACTCAGTCCTTGAAAGATACATCATCCCCCCCACCCCCAACTTCTAAATTTCTAATTTGAATCATTAAATGTTTTCATTGGTTTTAACTTGGCCTAACAACTATTTGAAGCAAATTACATCGTTCCAACATTCAATTGCAAAACTAAAAGGTAGAGCATGGAACTGTGAATTGCTTATATCTTCAAAGACCATAAGGTAAGTTCACTCTACAATAAATTATTCAAGTTATTGCCAACCACTTGGCTCAACCAAGCATCGTAAACACTACACACACAATGCATCAGCAATAAAATGTTAAAATTTTAATCCTTGTTATGATGGAAACAAAGAATTATACATATCGATTCTCAGGCCCAATTTATTAAATGACCTATCTAAGCATACAGAACAATCTGAAATACAGTTGTGTACACATTCAACTTTTGTGCAGTAACATTGCATGAAATTTGATACATAAGAAAACTGACAGCATGCA
Source organism: Nissolia schottii (assembly GCA_003254905.1). Taxonomy (NCBI): domain Eukaryota; kingdom Viridiplantae; phylum Streptophyta; class Magnoliopsida; order Fabales; family Fabaceae; genus Nissolia; species Nissolia schottii. The sequence continues at coordinate 361,943 of QANU01029832.1, forward strand.
AAATTGCAATAAAATTGAACTATGCCTGCAGGATAAACATAAAATTGAGGGACACAAACCTTGGATTCCGGGACAAATGCAGCTACATGAGACCCAGGTGTACTAGAAAGCTCAACGGCAGCAACTCCTGGAACTCTTAACCGATGGACGGCTCCTTTAGAGAAATCCGCAGTATCAAAAAATTGTACCTCATTAGTTGCCAATCGGCATGCGGTAGCTTCATCAGAGCTGAATTGAATAGCAGGCCTGAACATCAGACACAGAAACAGTTAAGACATAGGCTGTTGTGAGAATATTAGCAGTGCATCAACAAAGCATGTACATATGAAGATGCAGTGTCATGACAAATTCCGAAATTATTATCTTCTCCGAAAAGGAAAAATAATCTAGGTTATGGTGGATTGAAGTATTGAGAGCTAAACTCGGTTAGACAAATTCAGTTGGTTTTTCATCACTCACGAATACATACCAGGTGGTTTTTGTCAAGTTCTTTTGGGAGTGTTGATAAACGGGATCGCCGGTCTCTGTTTTCCATAGTGTCACATTCTTTAATTGTGGTGCTGAAGGTTTTTGAAATGTTTGCAAGTAAGTTCCACACGGAGACAAGATAGCAGCAGAAACACTGGGGACTTCAAAAGACCTAATCTCTTTAGCACTCTTGCAATCATATACACTAATCACAGAGTTGGATTTTGTCACCATGAGTCTAGATCCATCATCGCTGAATTTTGCGTTGACACAATTAACTTTTTCAAGCTTGACACCAGGTTGACCATTGACGAAAGGGGGTCCAGTCCAGATCGATAATTCTTCTGGTCCTCGGACTGAGAGAGAAGCAAATAGCAACAGTACTATTAGGGTTAGCAATAATAACATCACTAAAAGAGCTACAGAGAGAGAGAGAACAAACATAGCAATTAAATCAGACCGCTATTAGTCAAATACCTAAAATCTCCAAAGATGGTGAGTGGTCATCTGATGCCATTAGAAGCAGGAGGAGGAAATGCGAGAGGCTGCAATGCTGAAAAATGGATGTCTAAAAAGGATGCTTCTCGTGCGATACATGATTTAATAGGGAGAAATGAAGAAATGCTAAGAGTCTGCAATGCTTCTCCACACATTGCATTTTCAGACAACAATCACTTGTTTCTTTTACTAAATTAAATGAAACCCTAAACTCTCAAGCGCTTATTTTCCATATACTCCTCATCACCACACACACACACAATCAAGCTCCAGAAGCTTGAAGACCAAAATTAGGTGGAATAAAAAAAAAA
>QANU01029832.1:364194-379075 GCA_003254905.1 Nissolia schottii
AAAAATAAGTTTTCGAGTGCATTTCGAATAAAGCTAATAATAAAATGTACTTTTGTTATAAGGGTGTCTATATATATATATATATATATATATATATATATATGCAATATTATATAACAATAACATTGGTAGCCTAGTGGTTAAGGTGTCAACCTCAAATGGAAGGATGCTTACGTGGAAGGGGGTGATGTGTAACGTAATGACGTGACACGTTAACCACTACGTCAATAGCCACTATTAGCTAGCCAAGCGAACGAAAGGATTAAGGGACCAATTTCTTAATTGAAAGGGACGAAAGTTGCCGAAAAAATTTTTGGGAGGGACTAAGTTGACAAAAATCAAAATTGTGAGAGACTTAGTTGGGGATTCATATGCCTCACACATGGAAGGATGCTTACGTGAAAGGAGGACGTAAGCATCCGTTAGTCGTTCCGTCCACTTGTCTAACGGCCTCGTTAGCTCGCCATGTTAGTTGCCATCGTTAGTCAAGTGGATGGAACGACTAACGAGGCCAATTTTTTAAATTGAGATGTGCGAAATTGACCAAAAAATTTGGGTGGCAATAAGTTGACCGAAATCGAAATTGAGAATGATTAAGTTAGGGGTTTATCCTAAAACTATTTATTTACAAAACGGTCACCGCAACGGGGTTTTAAAAGATAGAAAATCGCAGAACAATTTATAACTGACTAGCGATTCTTGACAGCACGAACTAAGTTCCTGTCAAACCATATTTTTTTAAAAAGTTTGTATATACTAGTAATGAATTGGAGAAATAAAATTAAAGTTAGTTTCTAAAAAATATCTCATTGTCCAATTTGATTGATAAAAAATTAAAATATTAACTTAATTTTTTGAATATTTTTAGGCTAACTTAGTCATTGAAATTTTTTTTTGTTGCCCAAAATAGTCTGTCAAAAAATTAGACGAAGGGACTAAGTTGAACAAAGGAAAAATTTCCAACAACTAAGTTGACCAAGTTGGTCATCAAGACATTTTTCAGGAACTAATTTAGACATTAACTCTAAAATTAATTATATTTTGTCAATTCAACATACTTTATTAAATGTGGATATAATATATTTAATGACATTATTTATAAATGTGTGAAACAAAAATATCATTAAATTAACTACTTTAAGACATGTCTTGAATTGGGACGCCAAAGCATGGTTCAGCCAAGTTTGCATTCTTCATTTTTCTGAAAGTAGTCGCACCAAGTTTGTTGATGTTAGTATTTACAATTATTTTTCAGCCATAAAAGAATTAATTTATAAAAGAACACTTTTGAATAATATTTTATCTGGTTAAAAAATTTCTTTGTTTTTTATAAATCAACTAATATTCAATAAGATACTTAGTGCATGCTTGAAAAAACTGGTGAACTTTCTCTAGAATTGATTTTGACTAGTTTAGAAGTGAAATTTTTTTTCACTTTAGAAACTCCAAAATCAATTCTAACCCTCCCAAATTGAAAACCACACACACTAATTAATCTAGCAAATAAAAAATTAAAACAACAAAACCCAAATAGAAAATAAAAGTAAAGTAAAGTATAGCAAATTTAGAAAATATTCCTCAAAAATAACAAGACTCATATGTATAGGTGTTATACCTAAATAATTTCTAAGGAAATACAAGGGTTTTCGCAATAAGGGCATTAAAGTAAAATATAAAGGGATATCAAAGGACAAGCATGAATGGCGAGTCGTCCAAGAAAGTGTCAGGCTAGGTGACCCTCTTTAGTCTATCTCGATAATATAAGTCAAAGGTGGCAGTCAACCTTGACAACCCATAGAGGTGTAGACTAAATTTAAGAATATATGCAACCTTATAACATTAAACATAAGAGTTGACCAGATAATTAAGGATGGCTAGAGGTAAGGCTGTCAAAATGAGCCCGTCCCGCGAGCCCGACCCGTTTACCATGTCAAATAGACGAGTTTTACATGCAAAAAATAGGCCGTGAAAATTTGAAAAAAATTGGTCCGGCCCGTTTAAGCGGCTAAACAGGCCAACCCGGCAGGCTCACGGGCTGCCCATGAGCCCTGAAATATTTCTTTTTAAAACCAAAAGCTTTTTTCCTTTTGGGCTTTTGGCCTGCCAAATTGAAGTTTCAGATTGCCCAAATTGAAGCTTCATCTTGAAGCCCAAATCCAATTGAAGAGGAAAGGAAGTCACGTTCTTATTGAAGTCTCTGTGACTCTGTGGCTACTGGCTCATCATCTTCATTCTTCAAATCTTTTGACTCATGTTCTTCTTCCATACAACTGAACTGATACCTCACTCCTCACGTTACCTCACGTCACCAGTCGTTCGCGTCGCCGTTCACGTCTTAGCGGACCATCTTAGTTCTCAGGTTCGCGTGGCCGTTCCCAAACCCTATATGTTATTTTATAGTTTTATTCTAGGTGGTACATGTAACAATCTTAGTAATGGTTTGGGAATTGCATAAATTGTATTCACCCAAAAGAGAAAAAAAGGAAAAGCATTGTATCTGCGAAGTGTTTGAAACCAAACCATCTTTGTGAAGCGCAGATTGGACCCACAATCCATTTGAATGAGAAGGTTGGGATTTGTTTAATTGTATTAGAATTCACTGCTCTCACATGAGCATCAAAACAAATAGTTCCTTTAGTAAAACCATAAAACAACCACACTTGTTTTCTAATTTTATTGGTTGAACTTGAATCTTCCCCAAATCCAAAGTTATGCTTGAAAAATATCTAGTCATTAGAGAACAACAATTAACTTTCGTGAGAATCAATTCAATTACCAGATTAACATGATATTAGGATGTAGAACTGCATGAGGAACCATCGGCAAATGTGCACTCAATGGGGCAGAGCTAGAACATTTTTATAGGGGGTTAGATTTGGTCTCTTAATAATATAGTGTCACTATATTAGTTTTTCAAAAAAAATTATGAGTTGAATGACAGAGTTGGAGTGAGAGTCAATAAGACATTACAAACGCTTATGCAACGAGGCGATGGTCACGAGGAATTAAATTTTATTGAAAAGGACATTAGAAATTATGTTAATAGAGAGTTGCGTTCTGTACGGGAGGATGGGATGCAAATGTGCTAATGGAATACTTTGCAAGAATGAAGGAGCAGAATCCCAACTTTTGGTACGAGGTTGAGGTCAATGAGGAAAAACAGATTAAAAATGTTTTTTGGGCAGATGCAAGGAGTCGAGCGGCTCATGAATATTTTGGAGATGTGGTATCATTTGATACTACGTATGGCATTAATAGGTATCGTATGTCGTTTGGATCCTTTGTGGGGTTAACCACCATGGGATGTCTGTGTTGCTTGGATGCGCTTTGCTATCGAGGGAAGACACATTGATGTTCGTGTGGCTATTTGAATGCAGGGTTAAATGTATGTCGGGTAGGCGGCCAAATGGTATATTGACAAATCCATGTAAAGCGATGCAGAAAGCGATCAAAATTGTCTTGCCTGACACACGTCATCGATGGTGTATTTGGCACATTATGAAGAAGATTCTAGAAAAACTTAAGGGGTGGAAACAATACGATGAGATCAAGGCCGTGCTAAAAAACATTAACAATACATGATTTTGAGGAACAGTGGTTTGCATTATTAATGAAGTTCCACCTTGAAGACAATAAGTGGTTGGATGATATGTTTTCTCAGTCATTTTTGTGTTAATTTTGCCAGACTTTTATGTATCGACAGATTTTATGTCAGACAAAGTTTGTGTACATGTTCTATCAATGTTTGTGCTTATTACGTGATAAAGTTTGTGCACTGAGAATGCAATGCCTCCTATATATCTGATTGATTTGTTGTTTTGTGCATATGTGTTGATAACTCGTGTGCACTTATTATGTTAATGTGTGTGTTCATGAGGTCTGTACAAGGAACGCAATCGATGGATTCCAGTATACTTTAGCAAAGAATTTTGGGTTGGAATGAGGAGCATACAGAGGAGCGAGAGCATGCATGCTTTCTTTAATGGATATCTAAACCCAAAGAGTAGCTTGAAGCAATTTGTCAAGCAATATGATAACGCGCTTGCATCGAAGGCCCAAAAGGAGCTTGAGCTAGACGTTGCTAGTTTCAAGACGACTATCCCGTATGTGACGACGTCCTCGATTGAGAAGCAATATGAATCGAAATACACACACAAGTTTCGTGCGGTACAGTCTGAGTATAGGGCAAAGGTAAACTGTAACACCTTTATTAAAGACAAGCAAGACACTAAGATAACATATGCTGTTGCGAAAGAAGTTGAGGTCAATGGTAAGGTAAGAGAGTTGTCATATGAAGTGTTGTTTGATGGAGGCTCTAATTTTGTTGAATGTCAAAGCCAACTCTGAGTCAAGGGGAANTATGCACAACCTTTATGCGCTGTGTAGCACAAACATTAGATCATATTTAGCACAAACTTTGCCCTTACTGATGTACAATCACAATGTATGATAACAAAAGGATGAAATAATGATTAATTGGTAGATTGTTGAATGCACATATTGTATATTGTTACTTACAAAATTGTTATATACAAATCTTTACAAAACATCATCCCCAAAACTCCTATTTCCTCCGCCTTTTCCCTTTTCCATCATCCCAATGAGCTCTGTCGTGCCAACGTTCACGTAAGGGCTTGTTTATAGTCTCCCTTTCCGTCGCTTCCGGGGGCAAGTTTGTCTGGGGCAGCCACTTCCTCGACATTAGAGCCCGAAGATTCGTCAGGTATTGGCCTCCTTGCAGGCTAGTTTGACATCTGAATGAATTTTTCTCACAATTTATTTTGTGTTGACAGCATTGATGCAAGCAACACATTCTTGTGAATAGAGGTGAGCTCTTTCTGTATTGAACACATACAAATAAAAAGATTTCATCAATTGGCTATGTTTATTGAACAGTGGATAGTTATGGTACTTACATTATCCCATGATTGCATTGTTTTCTCGTTCGGATACATTATGGATGGGTCCCACATCTTCATCCATTTTATGACAAACAAGCCGCAATCATATCTGTAGTTACAAAAACAGAATCAGACCCAAGCACAAAAAATATTTATTGGTGGCATGAAAAACTACAAGTTATGTGTTGAGACATACATGTTTGGCTGGGCCGGCACATCTACATACTCAATGGGTAATCCAGCTCCAGACAATTCAAACCCTTTGATTGATCTGTGCATAAGTTCCTCAATGACCATCGACTACTAAAAAAATACACAAATTAATATTTTAACAGACAAAATTGAAATGTATTCTTATTAACTACACAAACCATATACACCTTTCAGCACAAAATTTAGATTTACTATAGCACAAACTCTGTGCAAAAAAATGTAACAGATAACTTTGCTGGCAAACATTATAAAGTCATAATAAAGCATTTTGATGGTACATAATGGGGAGGGCACGTTACCACATATTGGTCGATGTAGTCCCTATCACCCTCGAGGCTCATTGTATGCTTTGAATCAAGGACAAGAAACATGTCCGGCCTTGAAGCATGTCCCAATCAAAGTACAGAGCATCTTTCTCGTACCTGGAAACTAGTATGGTGTACTTTCTCTCACTTATGAATTGTTTGAAGTTTGCTTCGATTAGCGTCGGCTACAGTATCGAGGATGGGGAGTTGTTAAAGCTTTATTTTTTTAAATTCTGGAAGAAATTATAAGAGAAGATGGGGAGTGAGTAGGGTGCATACCATCATATACGGAGTTAAGCAGTAACAATGCTTCCAAAAGAAATCGCAATCAGAACAATTGAAGAAGAAGCACATATAATTCATGAACTGAAATATAAAAAAAAACACAATCATTATATGAAATATGCACAAACTTTTCCTGGAGTTATGCACAAACATTACACATTAACCATGACAACTTAACATTCATACACAAATCAAACAGATGCATGTCATTCATGTAAATAAATATGACAGAGATGAAGAGTGTCATACCACGTTGTCAATATGAGCTCTAGGCCGCATGCTTATCGACAACGTAGTATGACACTCTTCATCTCTGTCATAATTATTTACATGAATGACATGCATCTGTTTGATTTGTGTATGAACGTTAAGTTGTCATGGTTAGTGTGTAATGTTTGTGCATAACTCCAGGAAAAGTTTGTGCATATTTCATATAATGATTGTTTTTTTGTATTTCTTCATGAAGTATATGTGCTTCTTCTTCAATTGTTCCAATCGCTTTAGGAAGCACTGTTACTGCTTAACTCCGTATATGATGGTATGCACCCCCCTCACTCCCCATCTTCTCTTATAATTTCTTCCAAAATTTTAAAAAACAAAGCTTTAACAACTCCCCATCCTCGATACTGTAGCCAGCGCTAATCGAAGCAAACTTCAAACAATTCATCAGTGACAGAAAGTACACCACACTAGTTTCCGGGTATGAGAAAGATGCTCTATACTTTGATCAGGACATGCTTCAAGGCCGGACATCCAACGTTTGTGCTGATATAGCTTGTTTTAAAAATGTAGATTTTCATTTCGCTGGTGCATTCAGGACATTGGTGGCTGTATGCAATCGATGTGCCTAAGCGAAAGCTTCTTGTCCTCAATTCAAAGCAGACAACAAGCCCCGGGGGTGACAGGACCTACATCGACCAATATGTGGTAACGTGCCCTCCCCATTATGTACCATCAAAATGCTTTACTATGACTTTATAATGTTTGCCAGCAAAGTTATCTGTTACATTTTTTTGCACATAGTTTGTGCTATAATAGATCTAAATTTTGTGCTGAAAGGTGTATATGGTTTTTGTAGTTAATAAGAATACCTTGCAATTTTGTTTGTTAAAATATTAATTTGTGTATTTTTTTAATAGTCGATGGTCATTGAGGAGCTTATGCACAGATCAATCAAAGGGTTTGAATTGTCTGGAGCTGGATTTCCCATTGAGTATGTAGATGTGCCGGCCTAGCCAAACGTGTATGTTTCAACACATAACTTGTAGTTTTTCATGCCACCTATAAATATTTTTTGTGCTTGGGTCTGATTCTGATTTTGTAACTACAAATATGATTACGGCTTGTTTGTCATAAAATGGATGGTGATGTGGGACCCATCCATAATGTATTCGAACGGGAAAACAATGCCATCATGGGATAATGTAAGTACCATAACTATCCACTGTTCAATAGACATAGCCAATTGATTAAATCTTTTTATTTGTATGTGTTCAATACAGAAAAAGCTCACCTCTATTCGTAAGAATGTGTTGCTTGCATCAATGCTGTCAACACAAAATAAATTGTGAGAAAAGATCATTCAGATGCCAAACGAGCCTGCAAGGGGGCCAATACCTGACAAATCTTCGGGCTCTAATGTCGAGGAAGTGGCTGCCCCCGACAAACCTGCCCCCGGAAGCGAAGGAAAGGGAGACTACAAACAAGCCCTTACGTGAACGTTGGCACGGCAGAGCTCATTAGGGATGATGGAAAAGGGAAAAGACGGAGCAAATAGGGGTTTTGGGGATGATGTTTTGTAAAGATTTGTATATAACAATTTTGTAAATAACACTATACAATATGTGCATTCAACAATCTACCAATTAATCCTTATTTTATTCTTTTGTTATCATACATTGTGATTGTACATCAGTAAGAGCAAAGTTTGTGCTAAATATGATCTAATGTTTGTGCTACACAGCGCATAAAGGTTGTGCATAATTTCTACCATTAAGTGAGTTCAACAATGACTCAAATCTGACTTTGGTCTAATTTCTACCATTATAATTCACAAATTTTGTGCCTAATGCCTAAAATTTTTATCCAATGTGTAGACTAAAGAATGTGCATTGAACAAGCTACAAATTAATCCTTGTTTCATCCTTTTGTTATAATACGTGATTGCACATCAGTAAGGGCAAAGTTTGTGCTAAATATCATCTAATGTTTGTGCTACATAGCGTATAAAGTTTGTGCATAATTTCAACCTTTAAGTGAGTTCAACAATGACTCAAATCTGACTTTGTTCTAATTTCTACCATTAAATGAATTCAACAGGGACACAAAATCCTGACTTGTTCTAATTTCTACCATTAAATGAGTTCAACAAGGACACAAATCCTCCCGGGGATTGTGGGATTGGGATATAAAATTAAGATTGGGGGCCAATCGATTCCGATTGCTGTGATATCACCTCGACAGAATTTGAAGTTATATGTTCTTGCACAAACATTGTCAAAAAAATGAACAAACATTGATAACAGACATACACAAACCTTAGTAATGGTTCTACAAAAAAACAAAACCGGTTGAGGATTCACAAACCTGTGTTGTTCAGTGGCTTGTTTCTTTGCACACTTCCTATAACTCCTCACACATCTGTCCATGGTTGATCCTTTCCTCTTTGTACTTCGTCGGCCTTTGCATGATATGTGAGGGGGACTGCGTATGTCATTAACCATAATTGAGCAACCATCGTCGCGGCTCTCGCTGACATTTGAAGATGTGCTTGATAGATGCGATTCTAAACCAACCTCCACCATATTTAGCGCCTGGTGAAGTAAGCTAGTTCCTTCCACTGTGGATACAGCACACTCTACGACATTGTAAAAATGGGTGCAAACCTCATCATACTTATCCTTTACCACTCCCATTCTATTAATGTCGTGGCTGCACTTTATCGTGCTATGCCTCCGTTTAATATTCTTGCTCCAACGGCCCAGAATGTACTTATTGGAATCTCCCTAACTCTTTCGGCGCCAAGCACACCCAAACAATGTCGGCATATTGTTCCCCTTGACTCAAAGAGTCGGCATTGACATTCAACAAAATTAGAGCCTCCATCAAACAGCACATCATATGACAACTCTCTTACCTTACCATTGACCTCAACTTCTTCGGCAACAGTGTAGGTTATCTTAGTGTCTTGCTTGTCTCTAATAAATGTGTTACAGTTTACCTTTGCCCTATACTCAGACTGTACCTCACGAAACTTGTCGTGTGTGTACTCCGATTGATATTCCTTCTCAATCGAGGACGTCGTCACACACGGGATAGTCATCTTGAAACTAGCAACGGCTAGCTCAAGCTCCTTTTGGGTCTTCGATACAAGCGCGTTATCATATTGCTTGACAAATTGTTCCAAGCTATTCTTTGGGTTTAGATATCCATCAAAGAAAGCATGAATGCTCTCGCTCCTCTGTGTGCTCCTCATTCTAGCCCAAAATTCTTTGCTAAGGTATACTGGAACCCATCGATTGCGTTCCTTGTATAGACCTCATGAACACACACATTAACATAATAAGTGCACACGAGTTATCAACACATATGCACAAAACAACAAATCAATCAGATAAAAAATCTGATATACAGGGGGCATTGCATTCTCAGTGCACAAACTTTATCACGTAATAAGCACAAACATTGATAGAACATGTACGCAAACTTTGTCTGACATAAAATATGTCGATACATAAAAGTCTAGCAAAATTAACACAAAAAGGACTAAGAAAACATATCATCCAACCACTCATTGTCTTCAAGGTGGAACTTCATTAATAATGCAAACCACCGTTCCTCAAAATCATGTACTGCTAATGTTTCCCACACAATGTTTTTGAACTTGGCCTTGATCTCATCGTATTGTTTGCACCCCTTAAGTTTTTCTAGAATCTTCTTCATAATGTGCCAAATACACCATCAATGACGTGTGTCAGGAAAGACAATTTTGATCGCTTTCTGCATCGCTTTACATGGATCTGTCAATATATCATTCGGCCGCCTACCCGACATACATTTAACCCAGCATTCAAATAGTCACACGAACATCGATGTGTCTTCCCCCGATAGCAAAGCGCATCCAAGAAACACAGACATCCCATGGTGGTTAACCCCCACAAAGGATCCAAATGACATACGATACCTATTAATGCCATACGTAGTATCAAATGATACCAAATCTCCAAAATATTCATGAGCCGCTCGATTCCTTGCATCTGCCCAAAAACCATTTTTAATCTGTTTTTCCTCATTGACCTCAACCTCGTACCAAAAGTTGGGATTCTGCTCATTCATTCTTGCAAAGTATTCCATTAGCACATTTGCATCCTTATCCTCCCGTACAGAACGCAACTCTCTGTTAACATAATTTCTAACGTCCTTTTCAATAAAATTTAATTCCTCGTGACCATTGCCTTGTTGCACAAGCGTTTGGAATGTCTTATTGACTCTCACTCCAGCTCTGTCATTCAACTCAATTATCCGCTTTGCATGCATGTTAAGGCTTCTATTTTTTTTTGAAAATCCTTGCTTTAGAAGGGCTCACTTCATGTGAGTGCACATTAACAGCACTCCTAATCACCCACGCCTCAGACTCTCCGTTTTGTACCTTTGACACTGATATCCTTGCTTCACATTTAGCTGCTGATGTAGGATTGGTCTGGTCAAACGTTGGANCGTTTTGCACCTTTGACACTGATATCCTTGCTTTACATTTAACCGCTAATGTTGGATTGGTCTTGTCAAACGTTGGAATTTGGGAGGATCGACACCCTTCCCTTAAACACGACAAAATCTGGTATTTGATTTGTTTACCTTCATTGAATTTGGTACTCTTTATCCTCCATGAAAATCCAACTTTCCTTGCATAATTCTCATAGAAGTCCTTCACTGCTTCCAGAGTGTCAAAGACCATGCCAGCCTTGGCACCTCCTCCCCCTTAACAACAACAGACCCAGCAACCTGTGTGTAAATAATGTTTGTGCATATCATTATAAATGTTTGTGCAATATATTGCCAACAAAAAGTTTGTGCGCAATGCCATACATCAGTTTCTGCATAATACTTTACTTATAACTAATCATAATGCATATCAGTAAGTGTTTTACTCATGAGAGGGTATAAAAAGTTTGTGACGCATGTTTATTCAAAATATATGTAATGATAACGCAAAGTTTCTTAAATGCTTAGAATGTGACAAAATGCACATTCCCTAGTGCATACAAGAAATGTTTGTGCACAAGCACACCAAAAGTTTGTGTTTAAGCCCACTTAAAGTATGTTCAAACATTTTGGTAAATGTACGGTTATTTTTGGGCAAATGCTTAGAATGTGACAACATGTATGTCCTCCACGAAAGTCCTTGGTGCATGCAAGAAATGTTTGTGCACAATCACACCAAAAGTTTGTGTTCAACCGCACTTATAGTCTGTGCAAACAATTTTCTGTGACATAATGCCATATTTGAATGTACATTGCCATAAACCACTATTTATCATCATATTATAAAAGGATTGTCAAAAAAAAAAAAATGCAATGCTTATGTAAACATTGCAATTCTTGAACCATGCAAGCAATGTTTGTGTACAAGTACATCTAAAGTTTGTGCTTGTGCCCATTTAAGGTATGTGCACACATTTATCTGTGTCATAATGCCAGAATTTAATGAGCATTGCCATATATGGCTTCACCACAACAGAATTCCACATAAACGTTAAATGTGACTAACATACGAAGCTTCTCAACAAAGGAAGCTTTCACGTCAAACAACGATCTCCATCAAAAATCAACACAAAAAATGAAGAAAATTACCACAATTTCTTGCATTGCCATTTTCGAACACTAGCAAAAAGAGCTTGCGATTACAAATGTCCGAATGAGGGAGAGCTCTCGATAAGGAATCTGCTATCTGTTGAAACGGTTACGATCTGGCAATTTTGGACTCTGATGGGGTTACAAATGATTTGAATCCCAAAATTCGTGATTTTGTTGCCCACTGGCACTAACTACGTTGAGCACAACTCGTGTGGCATTGGGGTTTACAACGTATAGTATAATTATACGTTATACATATATTTATCATTAAATGCGTATAAAACGAGGAGTGTATGTACGGGTGTATCATTTAGGGGTGTACATGGAGCATTTCTGATATAGATTTTGAGTTAAGGTATTGAATTGTGAATCGTTCACTAGAGGTGCCGTAAGAGCTGTAGCATAACAATATTCCATTGGAATAGAAGAGTTATATAATTGGAATATATATATATATATATATATATATATATATANATATGTGTGTGTGTGTGTGTGGGGGGGGGGGGGAGTTATTGCAAACTAAATTGTTAAGTTGTTTTAGTTATAATTAAAACATTTTTTTGATATTTTAAAACATGTTGCGCATCGCGCGGGTTTAGACTCTAGGTGTTAATTAAATACATTCTCTTATTATCCCTTTTTTTCCTATCAAAGCTTTGCAAATAGCGAATTAACACCAAGTGATACTCTTAACAGTAAAATTAGGCTTACACCATAATATATAATTGAACCAAAAGTACTAAATCTAAACTACAAAGAAAATAACAACCAAGTAAATCATTCAAAGAAAACATAAACGTATTCAAACCAGAAATAGAAGCACATTGAAAGTAATCATGACAAAATTTAATCCAAACAATATATATTATAGCAAAGGATTAAAGAGAAAAGCGAATTTTATGGATTAAAGAGAAAGGATAAGAAATTAATTAAATTATCAAGCATCCAGTTTCAACTGTTAGAAAAGAGAGTAACACACTGATTAAGGCAACGAATAAGAGCAAAACTGAAATGAGGTTAATTTCATCTGCATTGAATTGAAAAAAGAGATGAAGATATCTGTAATATAGTAGAAATGTGAAAAGGAAAATATAGTTGTATAGATCATCCTGAACCCAAACTAAAAAATAATAACCATGTATTTACTAAAACCATTTGGAAGGCATTAGAACACAAAGAAAACCATTTTACAATTTCATACTGAAGTAACAAAATAATAAATTGAAAATTTAGAACATAATTTTAACATTTGTTCAAACTAACAATACAACTTGAATATGAGCAACTTCTGATCCTTTTTTAATGTATACATATAAAATAAACACACACAAAATATAAGAGAAGCATACCTAAAGCGCAATGGCGGCGAGGTACAACAACGAACCTCAAGCACAGCAACGACAGCATAGCATAACTCCCTCTGTGGTAAAACTAAAATCAAAACTCAGAATCACATCAAATCAAAACAAACCACCCAAATCAATATAAAATGCAGGGAGGGCATGACTTATAGAATACCTTGAAATATGGTCATAAGAAAATAAGAGAGAATGAAGAAGGTGAGGTTGTGCCGTGAATAATACACAAGGGCAAGCGAAGAGGCTAAGGCGAGTGGTTGAGTCATATATATCTTGAAACTGCAATTGATCATTTAAGGGAAAGAGAGGAAAATGGCCTTGGGAAGATAAACGGTGATACAGAGTTTATTGAAGAAAAGATATTTGGGTTAATTGGTTAATTAACAGATATAAAGAATAAAGAATAGTTTTAAAATTCAAATTTAAATTGAAATATACATTGGGTGGCGTGAGTATAACTTGGAGAGAAAGTGCATATCACTAACATAGAAAATATAGATTGTCACGTAGTAGTAAATAGATGGGTGAATAAATGTATAAAGAGTAGTATTAAATCTTCAACGTTTATAATAGCAAATAGTATTAATTAGAAACCTTTTATATTTATAAACTCTTCAACTTCTTGTAGAGATTCTTCTTTTAAATATAGATATATGATTGATTTCAAGTTGATGTCATTCTAGAAGAATCTATGAAAAAGAAAAGTTGAAATGAGTGAGGTTTCTTGAAAAGTAATGAACTTTGTGTGGTGTTTTTTTTTCCTTCCTTTTTTTAGAAAGAAAAATGCATGGTATTAGAATAAAGCTGAAATATCACAACCATATTTTTGAGGTTTTTAAAAAATTGTTCACCAAACAACTGTTATACGTCTCATGTTGAGTAAAAAAATAATTTTAATGTAGTACTAGATTGAATTAAGGCCTATCAACATTAATTCGGTACAATCTATTTCTTCTTTAAGACTTCGCTCATTTATCAGTATTTGATATAAATTATCAATGAAAACACTATTTATTATTATTCAAACCTCTAAAAAAAAGTTTAACCCAAAACATTAGTTTATATATTACATTGAGATTGTTTGTTTACTCAATGTAATAGTCATAACAACATCTCTAAAGAAAATAATAGAAGCATAAATGAGCATAAATGTTAATAAATAAATAAAAAATAGAAGCATAAATGACCAGAAAATTTTCGGACAGTCAACAATCAACATTGGTTCTCTTGTTAGATCGCTCTATAAAAAAAGACCAAAATAAAAGTCGACAAAAGATACTACTTTTCCTTTTTGGGTCTGGACAAAGATATTCTTACGAGAGAATGAATGCCAAAACTGATGATGGATATTGTGGGCTTCATCATACTTTGGTACAGATTGCTTAATGTTTTTGGATCACAAAGGTTAAGTTGTTTTTTGAGTCATTGCCATATATGCCACTAAGCTAATAGCAACGTCTTGCCCAAATCACTTATATCACTATCTTATTTTTGTAGGATAGCCAAGTTAACCTAAGTTTCGTTGAGCTTGGGCTCTAAATGGGGCCATATCCGTGTTGGAAAGTAAGACGCAGAGTCATTGCCACCTTGACATTCTAAGGAAAACTAGCAAAAAGAAGAAAAAGGAAGAAGAAGAAGAAGAAGCAAAACAAGAAAACAAGAATCCTTGACCTTATCCCTATTTTAGATAAGACTCTTACCAACTCTTAGGGGATCACACTACTTTAATGAAAATGAAACACGGGTATCATATAATTATAAATTTTTTTTTTGGTAAACACTTAACATTGCTTTCACAATTTCAAAAATAGTGTATCAAAGGTTACTTCAACTAAGTATACATTTTAAAAATTGAATTGGTGTCCTTTTTTTAATTTATTTATGAATGATCAAACAAAATTGTATTTATCTTTTGTACATTGTATTTATTGTTCATTTTCTCTCTCTTCTCCCCCACTCCTCA
>QANU01029832.1:381254-448858 GCA_003254905.1 Nissolia schottii
GCTTCATTCTTCTCTTCATATCTTCAATAATCCTCTTGAGCATTCATTTCCTACAATTAAGATAGAAAAACTACAAAAGAAATATATATATATATATATATGTATATATATATATTGAAGATTAAGAAAATAATGCTTGAACTTTGCCGTTTTTCTCAATTTCTTTCAAAGAGGATGATGTGCGAAAACATATTGATTACATATTAATCCCACACATTTTTAGTATGAATTACTCATTTATAGAGTAATAAGATAGGGTACAAAATCCACTTATCAATATGTTCTGACGGTAATACCCTAAACCATATACCCTACACCATGCAGCCGTGATGATTTGAATTTCCAAGGCGTTACCGTCAAAACTTATCTTTTGTCTGACAGTAATGAGTGATAGGGCAATTGGTATTTACCTTCTATTTTATCTTACAGTAATATTGGCTTAGGGTTTAGGGTATTTTCTGTCTGCAGAATCTGACGGTAATGTCAAATTAATTTTTGCCCGCCTTGGCGACACTTTAATTGAGCGATTAATAAAGACAAAGTCCAAGATGGCGGTAGTCAACTTGGGAAAATAATAACGTGACGACCCCCCAACCTGATTACACCACCTTGGACTTTGTCTTTATCACTCTCCCAATTAATGTGACACCAGCCTGCTCGGCAAAAATTAAATGAATAATACATTGAATGATTAATGAAAACAAAGTCCAAGATAGTGGTAGTAAGCTTGGTGGTAGTCAACTTGAGATCCACCATCTATTGGGTCAACTCAAACATTATTCCCCCAAGTGCATGATTACCACTATCTTGGACTTTGTTTCCATTCGATGACTCAGTTTACGCAACGCCAGACTGCTTGGTAACAAATTAAATTAATAACACAGCCTTAATCGACAAAAACCTTGCACGAAGGAGAAGTATGGGGAGGATGGATGAGAGAATATGGTGCAGTCTTAGGAGGGTGGGGGGGAAGGGATTTTATAGTCATCGGTGAAGGCATTACTGTCAGGTTTAGCCGACGGTAACCGACGGTAACTAGGTGGTGAAAACCATTAATGGATACGTTGAACGTTCTGGAAAACGTGCAATAAATATTTCCGAGACATTTATCGTTAGTTTGAGCCGACGGTACTAAAAATTTATGGCAATTTGTTGGAAATTGGTGCCCCTTTTCCAATGCATTACCGTCGGTTGTGAGAGACGGTAATGTGGTTTACCGTTGCTATTACAGTTGGTAAATTTAGCCGACGGTAATTGGCTCATAAATTCTCGATTTTCCTTCGTTGACCCGGTTGCCATCAGATTTGTAGATTTTGCCGACATATTACCATTGGTATATGACCGACGGTAATGTGCAGACGGTAATAGTATGTTTTCTTGTAGTGTAGCATTACTGTTAACTTTACAAGAAATTAAGTTGTTTACCACTTTCCCAACAACTCAATAATATAAACATGTTAATTGATCTTAACATGTTATGTTACCGCACCTATTAATACTGATTAAACCAACCAAAATATAGATTGAATCCCCGAGTGAAAACATATGAACTTGAAAGTGAGAGTATCTTTACAAATCCTTGCTTTGTCACTGTATGAGGAGACTTTCGAGGTCATGATCTTCTTTGACTCTTGCTCCGTCACAAAATCTTTTGTTTACGTGCAAATAATCATGAAATTAATTGACACATTATTTCAAAATTTTTATTTTTATACCATAAAAATTAATATTTTGTATACACTGAACAGATAAATGAACATACAAAATTAGAGAAATAAATATAGTCACACTACAAGAAATTTGTCACTTAGCAATAGTCACATATGTCGTTAAATTCTATTCCAACAGTTGCTGAAACAGTAGGGATTTCAAAAATGTGGGGAACTGCTACATTTAATCAGGGGAGATCTCACATTTTGCCACACACTTACCATCATTTAACGACTCTTCTGAATGTGGGCAATGTCGTTATTTTTTTTAAAAAAAATTGCCTGGACTGTAACCAAAATCAAAATACAACTAATTTATATTACTAACTTCTCATAATCACTATCAACACAATACAATCATACAACTAATTTATATTACTAAATTCTCATAATCACTATCAACACAATATAATCATAGTCACATAATGATTTTCATGAAGATCATTATCACTATCACGCAAAGAGGAAAATTAATTATACTAAAAAGCAAGCACAAATTGCAAACATGAAACATGCTTATACATAAAAAGAATCTAGCATTTAGATCAAGCGACCACTTTGCATTTTGAAAGTAATTTGATAGATTGAACCAAAGCATATGATATACACAAATAATTGAGGCACTAAACAAGGATTTGACTCCTCTACACTGCAATTGGCACTTTAAAGATTGCAGNGACCATTGGTAATGGGGAGGAGAGAGTGGGAAGTATGAGAGAGTGGAGAGGAAGAAGAAGTATGAGAATGGGGAGAAGAGAAAGGAAATTTGCTTAAGTGTTTGGGTCTGACCATTACCGTCAAAATTATCTGACTGTACACTTGTATGCCGATGGTAACAACTACAGATCAAAACCGGTCATTTTATTAAAACACTTACCATCAGAAACCAAGATAAACCGACGGTAAACAAATAAATGTGGCGCCAACACTTGGAGCCAAATTATTTTGGTTACCATTGACTTAGACCATCTGATGGTAATTTTGCAAAACGAAAATGATTCGTTTTGGTTCTGTAAAATTCTCGTCGGTTAGTTGATATGTTCCGACGGTAATACCCTAAACCCTATACCCTACACCATGCAGCCGTGATGATTTGAATTTCCAAGGCATTACCGTCGGAACTTATCTTTTGTCCGACAGTAATGCGTGATAGGACAAACGGTATTTACCGTCTATTTTATCTTACGGTAATATTGGCTTAGGGTTTAGGGTATTTTCTGTCTGCAGAATCCGACGGTAATGTCAAATTAATTTTTACCCGCCCTGGCGACACTTTAATTGAGCGATTAATAAAGACAAAGTCCAAGATGGTGGTAGTCAACATGGGAAAATAATAACGTGAGGACCCCCAACCTGATTACCACCGCCTTGGACTTTGTCTTTATCACACTCCCAATTAACGTGACGCCAGCCTGCTCAGCAAAAATTAAATGAATAATACATTGAGCGATTAATGAAAACAAAGTCCAAGATGGTGGTAGTCAGCTTGGTGGTAGTCAACTTGAGATCCACCGTCTATTAGGCCAACTCAAACATTATTCCCCCAAGTGCATGATTACCACTATCTTGGACTTTGTTTCCATTCGATGGCTCAGTTTACGCAACGCCAGACTGCTCAGTACAAATTAAATTAATAACATGACCTTAATCGACAAAAGCCTCGCACGACAGAGAAGTATGGGGAGGATGGATGAGAGAATATGGTGCAGTCTTAGGAGGGTGGGGGAAGGGATTTTATAGTCATTGGTGAAGGCATTACCGTCGGGTTTAGCCGACGGTAACCAAGCGGTGAAAACCATTAATGGATACATTGAACGTTCTGGAAAACGTGCAATAAATATTTCTGAGACATTTATCGTCGGTTTGAGCCGACGGTACTAAACATTTATGGGGGTTTGTTGGAAATTGGTGCGCCTTTTTCCAATGCATTACCGTCGGTTGTGAGAGACGGTAATGTGGTTTATCGTTGGTATTATAGTTGGTAAATTTAGCCGACGGTAATCGGCTCATAAATTCTCGATTTTCCTTCGTTGACCCGGTTACCGTCAGATTTGTAGATTTTGGTATATGACCGACGGTAATATGCAGACAGTGATAGTCTGTTTTCTTGTAGTGTAGCATTACTGTTAACTTTACAAGAAATTAAGTTGTTTACCACTTTCCCAACAACTCAATAATACAAACATGTTAATTGATCTTAACATGTTATGTTACCGCGCCTATTAATACTGATTAAACCAACCAAAATATAGATTTAATCCCCAAGTGAAAACATATGAACTTGAAAGTGAGAGTATCTTTACAAATCCTTGCTTTGTCATTGTATGAGGAGACTTTCGAGGTCATGATCTTCTTTGACTCTTGCTCCGTCGCAAAATCTTTTATTTACGTGCAAATAATCATGAAATTAATTGATACGTTATTTCAAAATTATTATTTTTATACCATAAAAATTAATATTTTGTATACACTGAACAGATAAATGAACATACAAAATTAGAGAAATAAATATTGTGACACTACAAGAAATTTGTCACTTAGCAACAGTCACATATGTCGTTAAATTCTATTCCAACAGTTGCTGAAACAGTAGGGATTTCAAAAATGTGGGGAACTGCTACATTTAATCAGGGGAGATCTCACATTTTGCCACACACTTACCATCATTTAACGACTCTTCTGAATGTGGGCAATGTCGTTATTTTTTTTAAAAAAAATTGCCTGGACTGTAACCAAAATCAAAATACAACTAATTTATATTACTAACTTCTCATAATCACTATCAACACAATACAATCATACAACTAATTTATATTACTAAATTCTCATAATCACTATCAACACAATATAATCATAGTCACATAATGATCTTCATGAAGACCATTATCACTATCACGCAAAGAGGAAAATTAATTATACTAAAAAGCAAGCACAAATTGCAAACATGAAGCATGCTTATACATAAAAAGAATCTAGCATTTAGATCAAGCGACCACTTTGCATTTTGAAAGTAATTTGATAGATTGAACCAAAGCATATGATATACACAAATAATTGAGGCACTAAACAAGGATTTGACTCCTCTACACTGCAATTGGCACTTTAAAGATTGAAGTGCACACATCTTAACCGTTAAAAAATAATTAATGGTGATGATAAATGCATGTGATTATTTTTTAAACAATTTCAATAAAAAAAATTGTAACTNTAGTTTGTCTCCAAAATTATCAAGTATATTAATGAAGTTGTTAGAAAGATAACCAAACTAAATAATTTGGAGACTCTAAATTTTCTCAATCATTGAATAATAATATAAAAATTCTTTATACAATAGTCCATCATAATTGATTTCTAATCATAATTGATTTCTAAGTTTTATGTACATCATTTTTTACCATTGTGAGAAATTACATATCTATAATTGAAAATTTAAATACATACATTATTAGCAGGGACGAACTTAGTGGGCGTGTAGGGGTCATGACCCCCATAATAATAATAATAATAATAATAATAATAATGATCATATTATTATTATTATTATGCACATCATATATATCAAAATGTCTATATATAACCCAATGATAAATGTGTTAAGTTAATATCCATTACTTTAATCAAGATCTTCACTTATAATTGTGCAATTTCTCAAGTATCAAAATAATATTATGCAACTCGTAAAAAAAAAAAAAACTTCAAAATTAACGTTGGGACAATTATGTAACTTTCATGATGTCTCACTAAGATCAAAGGACTTGTCGCCTAGCACGCTGCATCATCGCCTATGATAACGTTCCATGTCTACTTCCCGCAATTCACACGCACTTAACTTTTTCTTCTAAAGTTGAAATCCAAAATCAAATATAAGAAAATAATAACCGGAAAAACATCCCAAATAATATATTCCACGCGCCGAGGTCGCGCGTGCAGGTAATGCCGAACTTAACTATAAATAACGCTAGCTCCTCGTTTCAAATTCTCACTGCTTCTCGCTTCCCAGTTCCAAATTAACTTGTCACAACACCAACTGCCACTACTCTCTGCTCTAATGCCCCACCGCCGGCGCAGATTTCCTCCGCCATTCAACGCCGCCAGCGCCGCCACATCATTCACGATTTCTAATAATCAGCATTCACCATGTCGACTCAACATGATTCTCGTTCACTGAAGTGGCACTACACTGAGCTTGACAGCAGGGACCTCGAGATCAGAGGAAGGACGCTCTTCTTCGTCATCGTGCTCTTCTCCATCCTCCTCCTCATCACCGTCCTCTTCCTCTACACGCGCTGGATCTGCCGCTACCGCGGCCACCGCTCCGCCGCATTTGAGGCCCACGCGCGACACGCGCCGCCGTCAATACCGTCTCAGGGCCTCGACCCGGCCTCCATCAAGAGGCTTCCGATCATCCTCCACCAGGCGCCGGCGGACCCCGAGGGCGGCGCGTGGGAGGACACGGAGTGCTGCATCTGCCTCGGCGAGTTCGTCGACGGCGAGAAGCTGAAGGTGCTTCCGGGCTGCGAGCATTGCTTCCACTGCGATTGCGTTGACAAGTGGCTGACGCATCACTCTAGTTGCCCCTTGTGTAGGGCTTCACTCAAGGTTGAACCTTCGTTCCCAAAGATTTTGATTGAGGAACCACCCATTAGAATTGACATCCAATTCTAAGATAATTAATTAATTAATTATTTTTATTTTCCCATTTTAATAATAAAAAATCACAACAATTTCCGTGATTTTTTTTAGAGTGGTGTAAATTGCTGTAAAAAGACATGATGATATATAAAATTTGCTTACCACATTATTGTATTATTAATTTTGTTTTTCGTGTGCGGTGTTTTGAAAATAATTTTTTTTATTGTTTCATGTTTTTAACTTTTTATACTAGAGAAGCTCAAACTCAATTTTGAGAACACTAAATGTCATTTGAATTAGAACTTATTTTTTAGGTTGCCTACTCGGTATCTAAGGCTTAGCCTTGACTAATCCGGGCCGACTCGGGTCACGCACCTGGCTATGGCGGGTGAGTCTCCTAGCGGGATAACTGCGTTCACAAGGTCTCGAACTCGGGACCTTGCTTAAGCGATACCAAGCCGCTTACCACTTGGACCAACCCCCGTTGGTGTCTGAATTAGAACTTACTGATAAAAGGTTTTTTTTTATCTAAACAGACATTTGATAATTACAGTTTAAATAATCGTATCCTCTGAATTTTTTAGACAATCAATATTTTTGTTTTCACTCGAATTTTTCAATGCAATTATTTGCAGTTTAAATAGCTTTGATCAATTCTCACAATTTTCAATACTTATCCCATTGATGTTCACCCTTATTTGTATGGCAACCACCTATGTTAGCCTGAGTGTATGTGAATTCTATTGAAAATGTTGTTTCAGCAAGCGCTGGACAATTGCACATGAGATAGGCCGCGTCTGTTGCAATAATTTCTTTTTCCTTTTTATTTGATTTTGATTTATGTTCCCACTTCCCACGTTAGATGATGGAAGACCAGGGTTCAAAAAGGGTCACACTCTCACACGATTTCTAGCAGCGCCACTTGTTTGATTAGAGTCCCCGGTAAGTTGTTGCTATTCTGAGTCAGCTGTGGCAGGGTCTACTAGGATACGTGGTCCTGCTTCTTATGCTAACGTTAGTGGATGCGAGAAGATTTTTTCAATTTTGTGAGTGGGACCCTGAACAAAGAAAAGTTGAATCCAAGATGCACTGCTCTTATATAACTTAACGAGCTTCTTGCTTTTTGCTGTGTGGAGCCGTTTGATACATTGGTAATATGGAGTTACATATCACAATTAAAGTTTTTTTTTTTTTTTACAAAACTCTCAATTTAATTCATATTAATTTTCCACTCGGATAATTTCATTTCTTTTAAATTTTTTAGTCATTTTAGTTTATATTACTTTTTTGATTGGTCAATTTCATCTCATTTAAATTTTTGTAAACATACCCCATTAATGTATGTCTATTTTTTAGGGGTAAACATGGGTCGTACCCAACCCGCCGACCCGCCAAATCCGACCCAATCTGATACAGACGGGTCATATTCGGCGGGTCGACATGAACGATCCGCTTAAGTAGACGGGTTGAGTCTCGGATTCAAAATCCTAAACCCGACCTGACCCGCAACCCGCATATGCATGATTCTTCCACTTTCACTCACTTTCACTCTCTGTCTCACCCCGCAGCCACCCCGCCACCCCGAATCTGCAACCCCGCGACCCAGCAGCCACCCCGCGACCCCGAATCTGCAACCCCGCAACCCCGTAACCCCGCAGCCGCCAACGCGACCCCACCCGCGACCCCCCCGCGACCTCACAGCCACCCCTAATTTAATCCTAATTTTCTGTTTGCTCTGTGTGTGTGTGTGACTCTGTGTGTGTGTGTTGGGGGGCTGTGGGCTGTGTGGTAGTGGGCTGTTTGCTGTAGTAGTGGGTTGTGGGCTGTTTGTTGGGGTACGGGCTGTGTAAGAAAAAACAGTTTTTTTAAAAAAAAAAAGAGGGCGGGTCACCCGCCAAGACCTACCCGACCCGGGCAAGTAGCGGGTACCCATAAAAAAGTGCATTTTTTACCTGACCCGACCCGCCCGCCGGGAATCGGGTCGGGTCTGTGACACGGGCAGGTCCTACCCGACCCGACCCGTGTGCACCCCTACTATTTTTCATCACAAATGCACAAGTTATGTAAATATGATATGTGAAACGATGTCACTTTGTTTAAAGGAGAATATTAGTTGTGTAAAATGAAGTCGTTTCTGACGGAGTGAAGGTGACGATGACCTTCAAGGTGTCATTTTCCTTCATTATCCTCTAAGTCATCCGTCTCAGTTTGGGAGATGGATAAAAAGACTAACTTGTATAGTTTTTGTATTTTACAGAGACTAAATTGGTTTATTTTTTTTAAATAAAAGATAAAATTGGCCGATATAAAATATAACATGGACTAATTAACCGATTTAAAAATAACAAGAACTAAATTGACCAAATTTTTTTTTAAAGAAGAATGAGGTTATGTTTCTATAAAAAAAAATTAACTTCAATGATATATTTCAATCATTTAAACTTTTAGTCATCTCTTTATTCATAATGTGTGAGAGTCTCATTTTTTAAGTCTATCTTATGATTTTACTCATCCCTTACATACATTTGTCAAAGTATGTAATTAGGGCTATCAAAACGGGCAGGCCCACCCATTTATGGCCCGCAGGCCTAAACGGGTTGGACAAAAAGTATGCATATTTTTAGGGTCCGGCTCGTTTATGGCCGGTCTGCGGGCCTAAACGGGCAACCCGCTAGCCTGTTTATTTTTTAAAAAAAATTACAAAATTCAAAAAAATAAAAAAAAATTTATTTAAAAAATTCACGGGCTTATGGGCCAGTCTGCGAGCCAAACGGGCAGGCTTAAACGGGCCGGTCCAATTTTTTTTTACAATTTTCGCGGGTCTATTTTTTATATGTAAAGTCTGTCCATTTAATCGGGTAAACGGACCGGACCCATTTTGACAGCCCTACATGTAACTGAATTTAATTTGGGTTAAAATTTCAATTTGCAACCTAAATCATAAAGTATGACTCCTAAACACTCCTACTCTTTATTCCTTGTCTGCTAAGTTTAAGGTTGCTTTCTTACACCTGTATATGTTGGGAAAGGAATTGAACATGCCTAGTGGATAATGCCCCGCTGGAAATTGAACTTGCCATGCTGTTCTGTTCCTTAAATCGGCCAGTAGAGTAGTAGCATTCATTGAGCTTATTGGTGTTGGAGGATCGGAGTGTACTGTTTAATTGAATGATGATTGATCAGTGACATGCCTGTCTAAATTCAAGGTTATGGGCTCGTGCATAATGTGATGGTTTCGTGAAGCAACTCAATTGTTCCACTTCTAGTTCATTCTAGCTTTTAAAAGAGAGAAGGATAAGAGTTTGTATCAAATTCTTTATCCCATATCAATTAGGGATACTTTTCTTGAAATGGATAATTTGAAAGTTAAAATATATAATATCTTTAAGAAAAATATTCACGTGTCATTTATTTTTTCTATTTAAAATGAATATAAGAAACTTAGAAGTGTTTTTTTTTAAATGAACATATATAGTGTTTGATAACTTTAAGAACCAATTTAATTAATGTTGATATTGTGTTTGCAAGGGGTGTGATTATGGGTTCGTAAACTTGGTGAAGCTAAAAGAATGAGATTAAGCTAAAGAGAATGATGAAAATGATGGAGGGAGCTGATCGAAATAATGGTTTGTGTGGTAGAACATGAGAGAGCTTCATAGGGTGTTTAGGTGACTTGAGGTTTGTGTGTACATAGTGTTCTGTCTAGCTTTCCTCTCTTTTTCCCCTTTTCTACTTGTTTCCTCCATTCAGACTGTTAGGTCTCATCCCTTTTACCCCTCAAAGCCCCTTTTACTTTCCTTTTTGGGCTTAATTGACCCTCCTCAACAAAGGGGGTATTGCTACCAATTTTACCAAAATGGTGGAATATCTACTTTGTCTAGACGTCATCACCTCAGCCTTTCCAGGCCTGTAGCGCCTTGTTTGCTGCTGCTAGTTAGTCCAGCTAACAAGACATCACCCTTATTAACACTTTTGGCCATGCATCCCTTTCCTCTCTCCTGAACCTATTCTATTCTTTTCCCTCTATTGTGCAACATGCCTCAGCCTTATTAAGGCACCTTGGGCATGGTTTGCTTCCTCCTTAATGTGCGGTCCCACTCCTCAAGGACCACCAAAACAATAACTGATAGGTTCTCTTCAAGGGTATCATATGCTAATGGACCATGGGTGCACCCTCACCCATAGTCTCTTCATGCACACAGACCCCCTTTCTTGGAACACGTTGGGCTGCTACTCTGTTGATCCGAGCCCACTTCTGGCGTCTCTGGGTTGGATATGTGGTGACCCTTAGAAGAGAGAGAGAGAAGGGCGTCTCGCGAGAGACGCAGGGAGCATTTCATGTGAGATGCTAGTCATAAGGCACGTCTTGCGCAAGACGTATAACATCTCGCGGGAGATGATGTCGCAGGTAAGCAAAAGTGGTTTCTGGAGCTCATCTCACTAAGATGATGTTTACATGAGTTCATCTCGCGCGAGACGAGTGCAAGAATTAGTCCTACATCGATTAACGCTATAGAAGGGGGGTCTCCTCCTCCCCACATATATAGAGGCTTCAAGTGAGTGTTTAGACTTGCTAATTCACTCCAAGAGCTTGAGAGGTTACACTTTTGTGAGACTTTTCGGTCCAGTTTTATTTTTATTCTTTTCTCCCTCTTATTTTCTGTTCGTGGGGGAAGCAGTGCCTCCACGCAAGGTGTCTGCAGCTCCCAGCTTAGTGCTCCTTAGTGGTCATCTATGTTAAGGTGAGTGATTTTCTTCATGGTCTATTTTAGGGATGTAGTTATTTTTAAAAGTTATTTATTTATTTTATTTTATTTATGCATGTTTTATAAAATCCTAGGAAGTAGAATTTATTATTTTAATTACACATTTATGAAGTTAGTTATTCTTTTATTTAGCTAGATATTCTCTCATGATTATTTATTTAGAAAATCTTTATTTATGAGATAAATATTTCCGAAGCTATTTCTAGAAAATCATGAAACTATTTTTTAGAACTACATGGGACCACATTTATTGCATTAAATATATTCATGTTGTGTGTGTATGACTAGCATTAAGCGATATAGATATTCATATTATTTAGACAAGCCCTTAATAAAAGATAATGGTTAAGAAGAGACTCTGGTGGGAGAAGACTTATGTTAAGGAAATGTTCTGGCTAAGGACAAGACTTGATACTTAAGATGTTCATTGTGACACATCTCTCTTACCTGGGAACCTCCCTAAGCATGAGATCTTAATCTACCTTTATTTTTCCAAAATAAAACACTTAAGGATATTAAGTCATGTTATGATAATTATTATGTTGTGATGATCATGTTATGTACTTGAAACTGTTTTCATGGGAGTATATCTAGGATAGAACTGTAAGTCAGCGACAACCTACGTTAACCCTAGTATAACTTGTACGATTCTAAAGTAGAATAAGATTCATGTAGATATAGAGGTAAGACCATAAAACGCAGACATTCAGGAACAACTAAACCGTAATGCTCAGATCGTCTATATAGAGAACTCCCTAACTGATTATAATTTCAAATGCTTTTATGTATTAGTTATTATTATAAAAATGTTTTATGTTTGCTATATATATATATATATATATTATGTATTGCATTTGCATGTCATGTGTTTTTTGAAGTATCCCATGTCACTGTGCGGATGGCCTCTTGCTGAGACTCTCCCCAGAGTTCTCACCCTTCACCGCCCTCCAGTTACAGGTTACAAAGCAACGTAGCAAAACATAGAGTTTATGGTTAGCGTAGCGATATCAGCATCCAAGAGTCAGCAGTTTACCTTGAGGTGAAGCTACCTATAGGAATTTTTAGTTTATTTTATTTTGTAATCGAGTTATGTTTAGAGTGCTCCAATTGTATACAGGCAGGATCCTCATACCAATCGCGTATTTTATCATGTATATTTATGTTTTATATAAAGGAGTTTATGTTTATTCAGAAAAAGAAAATTTTATTTTTTTTTAATTAAAGTTAAAGTGAATGTTTTTGTGAAAAACGTTTCAGATACTTCCGTTGTGAAACTAGTCCATTACGTGCCGATCAAGTCCCTAGTTGGGGCGTGATAGGATATACGTTTGAGCCATTTGGGCCCAAATCACATATTGGGCTACAACGAGGAAACCCAAATTGGCCATCAACCACTTGTTCAAAACTTGCGAGCCCATTAAACTCTAAAGCCCGATACGTGGGAAATTTGTTAGGGTTTTGCTTGTTCGCTATAAGTTCCCGAAACCCCTTGCCTCCAATCTCTTCCCAATCTCACTGTTAATTCTCCGCAGTTTTCGCCCTGGAAGCGACAGCTAGGGTTCGTTTCCTGAAGCAGCAGTAGCATGAGGGCCAAGGTGAAAAGCTCCTTCTGATCTCATTTTCTTTTTTCCGTTGTGGTTTGTTTTCATAGATAGGGCATTTGGTCTGAATTGGGTTTTTTTTTTTTGGTTTTGTGCAGTGGAAGAAGAAGCGTATGAGGAGGCTGAAGAGGAAGCGCCGAAAGATGAGACAGAGATCCAAGTAGTGTCTGTGTCACCCCATCAGCCGTTCGTAGTTTTGTTTCGTTTCGTTCCTATGTTGTTTGTTTTGTGTTTCCTAACCAGACTCCCATCAAGAAGACAGTGTAGTACTGGTCACTCATTTTATTTTAATGCCATGATACATTTTTTATAATTTTGATTCGATCTTATCTTAGCTTTGATATGTTGTGCCTGCTGCGAATTGACTATATTCCAAGTTTTTTTGTCTCTCGCGCTTTATTATTCTATTAACATAGTGTTAATCTATTAGTTGCGGTAATTTTTAGTGTCCAAGGATGAAAATGCAGCGGTAATTGTTTCCTGGTCATCTTCTGGGTATTGTGATCCTAGTAAAAATGCAGTGCCGTTATTGGCTATGTTTTATAGATATAAATTGTTTCAAGGATGTATCACTCCCTGTTTTATTTGAAATCTCTAGAATGAGGCTGTTATGAACCTAATTTAGGGTTGTGCCTTGTGTTTGTTTTTGTTTTGGGAGATAACTGCACAATTGGCGCTGATCGAAGCAGCTTGTTATTGGTTGTGTGTGATTTCATTAGCAATGAGAAATGTAGTTACATGTAGCAGTTCTTTGAACAGTGCAAATGAAAGCCTATCCTTAGCGTGTGGGAATGACTACAACGCATTTAGTATGGTCAAGGGAACTGGGTAATGTTTTCACTTTAGAAAGTGTTGTTGCTAAGAACCTGTAGCTACTCAGTTGGGATTTGGAGCCTGTCATCACTGCAGAAAGTTGTCTATGTAATTTTTGGCGTCCTCGTTTCTTTTGTTCAACCTCATCGGTGATGAAGAACCGATTGAGGGGCTGTGGTTCTCCACCACCTTGGTAAGAGTTGGAGAGCCCTTACACCCTTGGCACCACCCATTTTGTAACTCATTGAGATCCCTTGTTTCTTTGGGGATCTTTGGTGGAAGCGTGGTTTGCTCAGGTAATATTCTCATCTCTGGATTGCGGTTTTAATAAAATGTTTACGTTACTGAAAAATGTATTTTAAGTCATATTTCAGTGAATGAAAAATGACCATGTAACTACTCTCCTTATGAGAGAATGTTAGATTCTTATGCAGAGCGAATGTTTTCAAAAAAATGTTTTCGAATATTATTTCTTGAGACTAGGAATGAAAAATCATTTCACGTACCGCACTCCTTCGAATTATATTGTTGCACTGATTATGTCTTCTTCCTCTGTGAAAGCGCTACAGAAGACATTGGAGTGAATTGTAGTGTTTACATCTCATTCTGAGAATGAAGACTTTTTAACTATCATTGAAAAGGAGAGTTGTAGTTGGTATTAGTGATTAGTGATGAAGCCGAAACTAACATGGTCTATCTTGTGAGGCAGAGTGGAATCGCGAATTGTGGTTTGAGACGAGAAGGAAGTGAGACCTTCATAGGGTGATATGGGCATGATTGTTTCTAGGTTTCAGACCTTGAATTCTTTATGACCAGGGCTTATTCTAGACAAGCGTGAGGAGAGTTTGGTCTCTAGACATTTGTATCTTTTACATGGAAGGTGTTTGTTCCCTCAAGAGGCGTGTAGTTTCCCAGGGGCAAAGCTTCTCTTCTCTTTTTTCCTACATTTCCTAATGTCATTTTGAAGAGTTTTCTCTTCATCCTTCTTCTGAGTTTCAACAATTCTTTTTCTTCGAAAGCAACTGCCTCGAGCTTCTTCCTCTTAATTTCGGATCTCCTTAGCTTTCTTAGAGATGGATTCATCTTCTCTTTCCTTGCCCGTTGTTTAGCTTTAATGTAGTAGTCTATTAGCCGACCTTCATCTGCAGCCACGATAAGACCAAGCCCTTTTCCAAATTTTCATGTATTACAAGCCTTTGCATCCGATTCTTCTTCCTCTTCCGCTTCATCTTCGGATAACAGTGCTTCAGAGATGTCTTCTCCAGAAGAACCTTCACGAAAGTTTCACTCATGGACTCGTCATCCGTTTTGTAACTCTCTGGTTCTTCAAGATTACCAATGCTATCAGTGGTCAAATGAGGGTTTCATATTTGTTGTTCAGAGCGTGAGATCGGCAAATTTGAAACTTTATCCAAGTTAGCTTCTTTACTTGGGGTTTCCAAGCGAAGAAGATAGAGTTAGTGATTAGTTAGAGAATAACAAATTCTTATTAGCTTGTGTTTTACTTAGAATTTGGTTTGGTGGACCATTTGTCACATAAATTAATTAAATGTGTAAAAACGTAAAAAATGGGTTCTTTTACCAAAGATGTGGATTTAAGAACAACAATTACTATTCACGGGAATAGCAAATGGTGTTTGGTACAAAGATTGTAACGACGATACAATGAGGTAAACTTAAATTACTAAAGAAACAAACTAAAAATGCAAAACAAGAACAATAAATAAAGGAAAAGAAAAGGAAATGAGAAATCTACTTAAAGTTTCTCAATGCTCTTTGTCGTTGGGTTTATATTAGTAGAGTTTAGTTATTACTTCTTTAAGGATTGTTGAAGCGCTAATATTGACAATGTAAGCTCCCAATTATTTGCGAAGTTCTTTCGTTATTTTATTCATGTTTTGTTATTTTAATTCTCTGTTATTTTCTACTCTCTTCTTTGTTATTTAATTTATTTATCATGCATTTTTATCCTTCACCCATGGAGGCGTAATTTCCTTAATATATTGCATGTGATAACTTTATATTAGGATCTCATTTGAGACTCTTGTGCTTAATGTTTATTGATGATTTGTTCCGCCCCTAATTAGTAATATAGCGATTGCATGTTATTGGTTAGGGTTGATTCTAGATTAATAGATCTTGACGATTGTAGGATTTATTGATTTAGGATTTGGGAATTTTTGGGGAAACTAATTAGATCTAATTAGGTTGTGTAATTAATGCTTGGGGATTGACAATCATAGTCTCTTAAGTGAATTGCGTGTTAGTTAGAGATTTTAACTAACAACATCCCCTTTTATGAATAATTAATTAGGGAATCGATGACAATAAATCCTTGAATCTAAAAACGCCGTATACAAGATATTGCTTTAATTATTGTTGATTTACTTTTGTTTTAATTTCCCTTTTAAAATCAATTCAAACCCCCTCCCAATTAATTGCACTTGGAATTGACTTGTAAATTGCTTCTTTAGAGACGACCTAGTTTAGCCCTTGTATTACGTGTTGGGGTTTTCTTAGTTTTATAAATTATTATTTGATCACACATTGGAATTTAATGACTTTTTAGTGTGTGTCACCCTTCCTTCCTCAATGTCCAAAAAGTACCAGGAGCAAACTGTCAACACTTCCTTTGAATCCTTCGATTTTCTGGAGTCGAAGCTGTTCGGTAATGTAGAAAGAAAGAAGGACTTTAGATGCATCCCGATCGCTCTGAGCTTCTTCATGTCGAAGTCGTTCGTTTCTTGGTGGGACGAGTTTCGAGTCATGTTGAAGGGTGCTTTGGAGAGCATGATTCATGTGTCTCCTTTTTTGCATACCGGCGAGGCCGTTACCAAAATGAAAGGTAAACATGTCGATGAGATCCTTCAATTTGAAAAATATTTCAAGGTTAAGTATGATCCTTTGCATTGGGAAACCACGGTCGACCGTATATCAGACACTTTCAAAGAGAAAAAACATGCACATTTGGGTCGGTGTCTTAAAAGTTTTGAGAGGGCAAAGGCGAGAAATCCTTTTGCAAACTTTGATTCTTTTATGACACCATTTAATTTTCTACCTTTCCCAAATGCACCTTTTGGAGTAAGTGACCCTTTTTCCAATTCAAAGAAGACGATGACTTGCCTTTTAGTTTGAATACCTTTGAATATGAGTTTTAGAAACAAACATGAACCACTCAGCCAAATCTGTTGTTTTTTGTACGAATTTTCTCTTTTTTTCTTCTTTTGTTTTTTTCTTTTAAAAACAAAGGCTTAACTTTTGCAATGGTTCAACAAAAATGAAAAGGAACAAGAATACAAGAAAAATAACAATGGCCAAGAATGTAGAGGAAATTTTGAATCCTCAAACCTGAGCTCTGNACAAGAAAAATAACAATGGCCAAGAATGTAGAGGAAATTTTGAATCCTCAAACCTGAGCTCTGAATACCAAATGATATGACCAATGTTATCACCAAATTGAAAGTATTGATTTGCAACTTGGTTGTCACGAATTTGAATGATTTGGTGGCTGGAATTGATGTCTAAAAAAAATGGAAGAATGGGTGTACGAAAATGCTGTAACTGGATGGGAACTTATGATATGTGGAATTAATTAAAAGGATAAAGAGACAAACACATAAAGGAATTTAGAAAACCCTTTGATAGTCTCAATCTTGAATCACTCAAGAATTTAGAGAATCTCTCTCACAATATGATCGAAAATCTTATTATCATTCAACTTATTATTTTGAAATAATCAAATGACTAGCTTTATGCTGCTTGGCCAATGATTGGTTACAAAGTACAATAAAACAAGGAATAATGAGCAACTAATACCCCAACGACTGAAAACAACTAATGGCCTAAGAAACATAACTGAAAACCAAATAATGAGCACCAAATAATGCTAATTATTGGTGTAATAAACTGAAATAACTCGGCTATAAACATCCAAAACTGAATGGCATAGCCATTTATTACAAAAACATTAAATAAACACTCTAAAAATGTCTCACTGTTACACCACTTGAACCACATGTTTCCATGATGCAATTCACCATTTTGGGCTCTTCATTTTCTAAACTAAGCCCCATTTTCATAACGGTTGTCAAAACTTGTTGTAAGGTGTCTTTTGCTTTTCTAGCTCTTACCCTTTGCATTGGTCCTCCAAGTCCTTTAATTGCCTCTTGATCCTTGCCTTTGATCATGTCCTCATCACATTAACTACGACTTACGCGTAATTAGCAAGCTAGCGTGTTATAATGAACAATTTGGTCATGGGTCTGTACTATTGTCCATGTTGGATGTCCTTTCCAAGTGATCGGTTTGGCTATCATGTTGTCCTTTTGCTTATGAATAAAGTGGTCTACTTAATGAAAAAAATTATTTAATTCAAATTGATCTAAATCATGTTAATTAACCATTATTAAAAAATAAATTAATTAGTTGCATCACCCATTTTTTATCGCTTAGATGTTTTTATATTACTAAATTGATTTTTTTTTTAGTTTCTCGTAGGTATCCTCTTATTAGAGGCAATTCTATACAAGTATTGATACTTATTTTTAAATGACTGTTTGAGATGAGATTTGAACTATAGTTCATCCCTTTGTGGCATACTAATCCCTTACTATTAGACCAAACTTCAATTGGTTACTGAATTGAAGATTACTACTATTTTAATTCTTTATTATTTTTATTTCAAGTGTTTTACGTTTTTCTTTTGTTTATTCTAAGTGTAATGCTACAATAAACTCTCTCTCTCTATATATATATATATCAAATCGTTTACAATATGTTGAAATTGATATTTAAGTCATTTATTTTTTGACATTAATATATTTTATATTCAAATTATATAATTGCCGTTGAGGAGGGAAATTGTGCAGTCCAACTAGAGGAAAATGGTAATTAAATAATTTTATAATTTAGAGATGCAGATCATTTTCTCTTTCATTTCTCTGTCCTTTTTTTCATTTTTCATTTTTTTTTCTTGTTTCACTTGCTACATAGA
Source organism: Nissolia schottii (assembly GCA_003254905.1). Lineage (NCBI taxonomy): Eukaryota > Viridiplantae > Streptophyta > Magnoliopsida > Fabales > Fabaceae > Nissolia > Nissolia schottii. The sequence continues at coordinate 399,769 of QANU01029832.1, forward strand.
GAACTGCACTGCAGAGGATGCTTTGGGCAACTTGCACTACAACACAAACTACTTGAGTGTTGGACATGCGAATATTTGCCGAATCAAAATAATCACTACTAAAAGTCAAACATATACAGTATCATCCAACACTAAAATTTGTCTGCGAAAGAATTACTGAGCAATGCAATGATCAACTACTTTTCCACTTAATTAATGTTCTCTCTTTCTTTTGGGACACTCACTCTTCACTATTCAAGTGATGTTGACACGTTTCTATTTTGGTAGCAGCAAGTGATCATGCACCTGGTTTTCTTTCTTCACCTAATTTTCACATATGCTTTGATTTGCTCCCACTACGAGGCACATGAAATAAACATTTCAGCTTCTTAATGGACAATCCATACTTACATTAATATTGAAAAATAAAGCAAACAATTGCACCTACTAAAATCACGTTCCTAAGAGAAAAAAAAATAAATAAAAGGGAAGAGAAAATAACATTGCACTGTAAATTACTACACGAAATGAGAAGGCAAGAAGAACCTCTGCCTCTTACTTCTAGCAAGACAATTTGATGCGATTGATGATGATGATGAAATTTTGGTCACAACTGATTTAAGGGAATGCGTGATAGTGCTAAGGCAAACACTACTCTCTTCACTATCCTTAGAACAAAGCAGCAATATGCTTTTGATTCTGCCGCCCGCGCATGCCATGTCGGCCTTAACTGCCGTGAGTCTCAACCCTTTCAGGGCCTTGATGAGTTCGGAGAGCAGCTCCGGCCGATCGTCGCAGCACACGGAAGCCTTGATGACGATCTTGTCCTTGAATTTGTTCACACTGCTAGTGAAGCTTTCATCTCGAGCAGGATCATACTCAATTGTTACTTCATCGGTTTCGGTTGGAACTGTGATGGCCCTGCTAACGTCTCTTGCTTTTCGCTTTAGATCTTTGACATGATCTATCACGCTTCCGAGTAAAGCTGCCTTGTCCATCTGCAAAACAATCCCATTAGTCGAGTTAGTGACTTTGACTCTAGCTTGGATTCTCATTAATCGATTCTCGGTTGGTAAAAGTGACAATTTTCACTTCTTGTGTAGAGTCCGAATCGATTATGAGGTTTTCTGTCTGGTATCCAAGGCTTAGCCTTGACTAATCCGGGTCGACTCGGGTCGCGCACCTGGCCATGGCGGGTGAGTCTCCCAGCGGGGATAACTGTGTACACAAGGTCTCAAACTCGGGATCTTGATTAAGTGATACCAAGCTGCTTACCACTTAACTTTTATGCCATAACGGACGGAAATAGACTCTTATCACTTGACTTTTCTTAGTGGCGACTTTTATTTTGCTTGATAAAAATGGTAACGCATAGTATTAAGTACTGCGAAAAGAGACACATTAAAATTTGTTACCTTATCAGACTTGGGAATCAGTTTTCTGAGGCTTGCAAGCTGTGCGTTGATCCTGTCTCTGCGCCGCTTCTCGGCTTGGCTGTGGCTCTTGGAAGCACCCGCGGCTCTATCTTCTGCGGCTGCTTCAACTGGCGCCGGCCGCGGATCGAACTCCCTGAATTGAAGGGAGGAAGAGTCAGAGACATGAGGCAGTATCTGTGAAGGGACTAGAAAAGGAGAATGATTATCACTGCATTGAGCAAAACTAGTGGCCATATGCCATCCAGGATTGTAGTAATTTTCCATCATCACAAAGTGCGAACCATTCTAAAGTTTCTCCCATGATTTCTGAGCTTTTTATCTCCAATCCGAAGCTCACTGTTTGTTGCACTAATAATGGTGGGTGATCTTATATTGATGGTGATTGGTGTGACGTGAAAAACAACCTTTGATTAGTCAAAGTGACTATTGATTTTGGTTGTAACTGTCTGTCATTTCACCAAGGAATTTTTCTTCTTCTCATCTAATAAATGTAAATGACTTAGAGGGTAAGCCTCGGCACAATGATAAGTCTGTTGATTAAATGTCACAAATTCAAATTCTAAAAATAGCCTCTTCACTTGTGAGAATAAAAATGTGTGCGTTTTTACGCTCTCCAAACTCCATCGAGAGAGAGCCTCGTGGACTGAGCCGCCATTTCTTTTTTAAATGTAATAGCTTAGACTCGGTAAGGAATCTGAAGTACAAGGAGAGGGTGGAAATTGAAGAGCAAAAGAAAAAAAGAATGAGGGTGGCACGGCCTACGAAGCTAATGCTAATTAGTATCAGTGTTGAATAAGAATCTGAACCAAAAGAACGGAACATCATCTTGCAGAGAGACATGGGAAGCATTGTTGTCACTTCAGTAATAACTTGACTTAGTCGCAATAGTTCATGTAATATTATCAGTGTCTAATTCTAATTATCGGACCAGAATGTGTTTAAATTTTTCTGATGATAAATATAACCAGTAGTCTTTTTTAAGTTTACAGCCGAGAGATAGTTCTATTGAGATCACAAAAGATCCTAATAAAAAAAAAAAACTCTTAAGGTCATTTTACATATCTTTAACTTTCTGCCTCATGCATTACAATACTAGATTGATTTTCATGTACATGCCAGAGAAACTTCATGCTTGAAAAAAAGCATTCAAATCTTTTAAGAGTTTAAACGTTCGCCAAGGACGTTCTCTCACTATTAAAAATAAGATTTTTTGTAGTGGCTTTTGTCATTGCCAAAAGTCCAATGCTGCTATGAAAAAGCCTTATGACAGCGACAAAAATATCATCACATGTTGCCGCCTTAAGCCCTGTTGAGTAAAGTCATGCAGCGACATGCAAAGTTGCCATTAAAGCATAACATTTCCCAACAACATTTGTTGCTATTATAGACGATGATTTGGCAGCGACCTAAAGCCATTGCCAAAAGATGGAGATTTAGCAACTACTTGTCAAGTTGTTGTTGTATCTTTAATCTATTGCAACGACATTAAAAGCCGTTGTGTATAAATGATATTTTCTAGTGACCACAAGTCATTGTCATAGAGTATGGTCCATAACAGTGAAAATAAACATCGTTGTTGTAGAGTTGTTCTTTCCTAACAACTTTGAAAGTTGTTGATGTAGAGTTTGATCTATGACAGTTACAATAAAAATTGTTGCATATTCAATTTATGGTAGTGATATTAAAAATCGTTGTCATAGTGTTGCTCTTTCCCAGCGACCTCGAAAGTTGTTGTCGTAGAAGTTGATCTATGGTAGCGACTTATAGAATTGTTGTTATATATGCAATCTATAGCAGCGACATTAGGAGTCATTATCATAAAATTGATCTTTCTCGGCAATGTGAAATATCGTTGGCATAGTTATGCACTTATACTAGCGAAGTAATAAAATTTATTGCCATGTATTGATTGTATGCTTTCCCATAATCTATATTATTGTTGCTATATATGTTAGACTTAACAATAAAACCAACGACATTGTAATATAGTTTGAACAGAGTCATTTTTTTCCAATGATATACATGTCTTTAAAAAATTGTTGCCGTGAGAGATTTAATTTCTCGTAGTGCTCAAGAAGAAAGTATTTCGTAATCCCTTTATCACTTGTCTAAATACTTAGATTGGTTAACTATTGGATTAATTACTTTAAAGTTCCTATAGTTCCACCCAAAATTCTAAATACTTATAGTTTTAAAAAAATATTATCAAGTTCTTATAGTTTTTTTTTCGATGGTTAGCTACATGCAAGAGAATGCACTTCCCGAAACAAATGGGAAAGAGGTACAATGGACCATAGAAAAATCTAACAAAAACAAAACTATCCTCCACCCACCACTTATCCCCACCCAACACACTAGCAAGTAAGGGAAGTGTCTCATTAAAAACCTTTACAGGAGAAACCCAAAAGAAAAATTCCTATCTTTTTAAAGGAAGAAAAAGAGTATCCAACCTAAACAAATTAACCAAAATATAACTTCCCAAAAACAAAATACATAAAATCAACATCCTTAATCATTGAATGCTCCACAATTAACAACTTATACACCAGAAAATTTTCCTCATCATTTAATTGTAGCTAAGAACCATCATCAGGTTCTTATAGTGATACTAATTTTGTATCTAGGTCCTAAACCAACTTACCATCAGAAAACCCCAAATAAATGAAATATTCCATCTTATGTAATTAGATTTAATTACTTTGTAAGTCTACTTTCAAACAAAATTCAAATAAGTCTCTATAGTTATAATAACTAGATACTGACATGCATGATGCGCAGGTATTTTAAATTATTGAAAAAACATATTTACATATGTTTGATATATATATATATATATATATATTATAAGTTATTATGACATTAGAAATTTTATACTATAAATAAATAAATAGATGTCGCAATCAGGTTTCATCTGCTAACGATTTCTTCCCCTTTTTCTTCAATAAATTATGAAATTCTACTCGAACAAGAAAAAAGTCCAAAGCCAAAAAAACACAGGCCAAGAAAAAACAATACAAAATTACATCACATAAACAATGGCACATCAAGTGCTGTTGCTATATGATACATGAGACAACTAACAAGACTTTTGTAATCAGTGTCATGAACCTTTTCTGCAGCATCCTCCTGCATTGAAACTGTCCACTTTGAATCCTTTTCATGTTCAATAAATTTTGCATGCACTACAGTTCCTTTATCATGTGAATCATCAACAATACAACTGCTCAAGTGATCTTGTTTTTTATGCCAAATTTTAGTGGCATTAATTGAGCTTGAAAAAACTGCTTGTGCCTCCTCCATTATATTCAAAGAGAAACTTTTTTCTTTCATTTTGACTTTAAATAGGTCTTGCCCACTTGCACCTTTTGATCAAACACATTTTGTCCCCATACAAAACTATGTAGCCCTTTTTAAGCAATTGATCAACACTCAACAAATTTAGATTAATATTTGGTACATAAAGCACGTTAGTAATAATTTTAGTACCCGAGTAGTTTCTTATTGCAACAATGCATGTTCCTTCAACTGCTACCCTCCATTACCTATCTTCACTCTTGACGTAGTTGTTTTGTCCAACTCCTTGAATAACTCTTCATCATAGGTTATGTGATATGTGCATCCACTGTCAACCAACAATCTTTTACTATTGTTGTTGGTAGTAAAACAAGTTGATGCAAATAGCTCCTCCTCCAATTGATCAACCACTTGATGCAAAGCATACAACAATTCTGTCAAAGTAATGTTGGATAAATTAATCCTTGGAATTTTTCAGAGAGGGAAATAGTGGATTTAAACCTCTCAAGAATAGTCAAAAGGATTTTCCAAAAAATTCTTGTGTCAAGAAACATAGTTCCAAGCAACCTCACCTTGTTAACGATGCTTCCAAGTCTGCCGGAGCATTCCTTGATTGTCTCTAACTCTGTCATCCACTGCATCTCAAACTCTCTCTAATTAGATTCAACAATTGCATCCCTTTGACTCTCTCATTGCCTTCATGGTCCTCGTGCTTGAGAAACTTTCAGATAGCTTTCGTTGACTTTAGAGTCATGATTGTAGTAAAGATTGCTGGAGAGATAGCAGAAAATAGACATTGATTTTGCCTTCGATTTTCGCAGCTTTCGTTCCTTATTATTCTTGATTTGAGAGAGTGTTGAATTTGTTATTAATAGAGCAACCTCATAATCCTCTCTAACAACTTCCCGACGATCACTTGCATTAAGAAAAGCCTCCATTCTGATGGCCTATGGGTGATAATTGTCACCCTCAAAAAAGTGTAATGCTGTGACTGAGTTTTCAGTTTGTATTGTGATCAATTTGGCTTCATTTTGTACCAAGGACAGGATAGAGGTACAGAGACACGGAAACAAAAAAATTCTTGTATTTTTTGTATTTTATTGAAACTAAAATAGATGGGACAAAATTTTTTTGTTTGGGAGACATAGAATTAGGGTATGAAGAGACAAGAATTTTATTTGTTTCTATCCCCTATTTTGTCTCTGATACTAAACATATCATTTAATATTAATGTTTGGGTGTTTGGTGGAACTCTCAACTTTATTAGGCCCCTCAAAAATAATAAAACTCTAATATTGATTGTTGGATTTAGAAGAACAATTTTAGAAAGGCTAAATTGAAGCTTAGATTCCTATTAATACTAATAATGTTTAAATACAAAAATCATAATAGAAAAATGCTAATGACTCTCCCTATTAACTTAAAAATTAAATGACAAATGTAACTCTTATGACGCTTATAACTATTATAACTATTGTAACTCTCTTAATGGTTTATAACAATTGTAACTATGAACAATTCATAATTTGTCAGAATAATAAATTCTCATAATAGACTATGTATATTCTCCTCTAGTGCAGACAAAGCTACTCTCTTATTTTTTAAGCCGCATACAAAGTTACTCTCTTCGTCACAGCCACAGAAAAGAAAAACATAAAATCCAGACAAAATCAGTAACCATCCACATGTAACCAAGTCTCGGCCAGTAACGATTTTTTACCCCCTTTTTTTCTAGGTAATGTAACCGCTAACATTTATCATCAAATGTAACGTTATGATAATAGTAGGTTGCTTTAGGCGCTTATTTACAAAGTTATGACTAATATATAGAACTAATTACAAATTTTCAAATCACTACTTAATTTTTTTATAAAATTATAGAGAAATACAGAATACTAATTAAACTTTATTTATCTCTATAAACACTTTAACTAGAAAAGTATCTTTGGTGTCCAATTTTTATAATTTTTATAATATCCATATAATTTTTTAGACAAACAAAAAACTAAATAACTCACTCACTAACCCACTATTATCTCAATAACCACTCTCAATAACCCACTAACATCTATTTATTTCTTTTTAAATATCAAATTGTAACCATTAATTACTATTTATTAAATAATAAATTTTTCTTAAATTGTGGGAGATATTATTCTTACAATTTTTTAAAATTAAACTTGTGTTTTTATCCTTACGGGACCGAACTGTTTACTAGCTCGTCCAACTCTTTATTTATTTCTTAAAACAAATTTGCTAGTTTTGAGAAAGTAAAAAAGTAATCAATCAAGCTTACTCCGAAGTGTTAAGCGTGTGGTGGGGTGTCCTATTCATTCAAGATAAAGGCCATCCACGTTAGATTGTAAATTTGGTAGAATTAAGCTTTCATGCCTTTCACATATGTCCCTATACCATTATTCCAACCAAAGTTTTAGTCTCTGCCCATGATGATCAAGATGGAAAAATATGAAAAGAAAAAAAAATAGATCATAAGTGAAAACTTAAGAATTTTTTTTTTGGTAATTACTGTTGGTAGAGATGGCAATGGGGCAAGATGGAATAATTTTTCATTACCCATTCTCATTCTGTTCACTCAAATCTTGCCTCATTCGTTGCCCCATAATCTAGCGAATTTTTATTTTTCACCTCATGTTTGAACTCGCGGGTTTATTTCTACCCGACACTTGCCCTGCCTTGAATTTCCTATTTTTTAAAGGATTTTTCTTTTTTTGTCATTAACAATTTAGCTAATCGACATAATTTTAAAAAAATTTCACACTTTTTTCAGGTAAAGACTAGTCAAGGATCTAGATTGTATATATGTGTATATATATTTTTATTGAATTCATTATAAATTTAATATATATTTATTCGGGCTGGGTACCCTAAAACTCAGACTCCTTAGACTCGATACAATACAAACAAATTTTCTCCAAACTTGCCTCAAAACTCAACCAACCATTAAATTTCTTGACTCAAATGAGACGAGATAGGAAGGGATAGGGCAAATTGTCATCTCTAACTGTCAAAATCAATGATTAAAACCAACGGGGGTTGGTCCAAGTGGTAAGCGGCTTGGTATCGCTTAAGCAAGGTCCCGAGTTCGAGACCTTATGAACGCAGTTATCCCCGCTGAGAGACTCACCTGCCATAGCCAGGTGCGCGACCCGGGTCGACCAGAATTAGTCAAGGCTAAGACCTTGGATACCGGGCAGGCAACCCATAAAAAAATCAATGATTAATCCTCTTTTATAACTGAGTTCTAACGAAATAATAATATATTGGCAACAAAATAAAAAAATTTTAATATTATAAGTGATAATTAAACTCACACAACATAATTAAAAAACATGATAAATTATCATCATGTCACACTAATTATAGACCCCAAGATTTGCTGGACAACATGATGTAAATTGTAACCCACACTAGTAATCAATTGGTGGACCCATTATTTTACCAATCTCAGCGTATGCCTGCAAGTAATTGGACTAGTCCAACTGCGCATACATGCTTCCAAGACAAGGTTTGGTTTGCCTCATTCATGTATCTTGATTGATATGAAAGGGGCATGTTCAAAGCATGACACTCAGTAATAGAGGTCCATTCACTTTGATGCCACTCTCATTGAAAAGATTGCTCAGTCTGTCTCCAGTACCAGCTAGCAAACTAGGAACACTCAATTACAATAACCATAAAGAAATTCTTACATGTTACTGTGATATGAAGCATAATGATGCATTCTCTAAAAATATTATTAATTATTATTTTTAGGGTTATTTTAATTTTAGTCTTTCATAAATTGTGAATTTTATTTTTATTTCTCATAAAATTTTTGTCGTGAACTACTGACATGACTATTAACTTAGTTATGTGGCAGTCACGTGTCGCAAACATAACATAGGATTAATACAACTTTTAGTCCCTCATAAATCGCAAATATTGTTTTGTACCCGTCATAAATTAGTGGTATATAAATGATGCACAATAAACATTTTTTTTATTGAAATATGCAAATTGTGATCTAGCAGTATTCAAAAATTTCTCCCGCATAGGTACAATGTAGGGCCCAATACTCACTTACAATTGCAACTCATAATCAAGAGCACTCTTAAAAGAGTGTGATACGACTTCTCTAATCAACCACTTACTCTATAAGACTGTCTATCTATATCTCACATTATTGTGTGGTTTCTTAAGATTCCGTATTTTCTTTTTCCATCTCTTTTTTTCATCATTTTTTTTTCTTTTTTCTGTTTCTGATCAGACTTTTTGGGTCCCATAATCTCAGAAAATATCTAAAAAATTAATATATCTTTACATTGTACATTCACTTGCATGGTCGGCAAGTGAAGTGTCACCATAAAAATGTGGCAAACCAAAGTGAACATAGACAGCACGTCTTTTGAAATTTTGATTTGTCAAGCAATTGCACATAATAATGAAATGAAGCATTTGAGTAGCTAAGGTTGGAAGCCAATGTGCCCCCTCCTTTGTCTTTTTGGTTAGAGGAGGAAGAAAGCCTCAAATTAATTAGAAGTAGATAAGATAGGATGGTGGTAATAATGACTCAATAAAACGTAACATGTGGAGGGCAAAAAGGAAGGGGAGGGAGGGGGGAAGAAAGGGATGGTACAGTCAATGGTTTGTTTGTGGATTCTATTTTAAACCAATAATTCAGGCCACTATGTTTTGTGCCTCACAAAGTACCTATGCGGGTGAGAGATTAGAATGATTACATGATTGAAACGAACATTTTTTTTTCTTCTAATTTTCTTAGAATAATTTTGTTAACTATCATTATGTGCTATATTATTATTATTATCATTATCATGAGAAAATGGTTGCCATTAGAGTGTTAGGGCAACCTTATATAACTAGTAGATCAATCATGTAAATTTAAAAAGATAATAATTGAGCATAGAGAATGAACAAGATCTTAAGAAGGTTACAACCACAATGGGTTCGGTATATCTTGACGATATGTATTTAGTTATATAATAGGAAATCTCATTCTCTTGGTCTGAAGACCCCTCACCATCTTGCAAGAGGGAATGGTTTATGCTTGGAAGCGACCTAAGGCTAAAAGAAGCATTATCCATGCTATGAAAAGTGTAACACCCCTAGTTTCAGTCTATGCTATAGTCGTAACGCTGATTATAGAGTTGTTATCTGCCTTGGTTGAGGTTACTTCTAACCCCTATTTTCAGCTTGGAAAGTATTTCTCACTCAAAAATACGGACCGTTTTGAAACTTTTCCCTTTCCTCTACTGGTTTATAAATTAAGAGTCATTCGTGTCAGGAAGTGATACATGAATACTAGCGATAGAGTCTTACAAGACTTAAGTGTTTAACGGCATACCACGCACGACAAATCCATAGAAAGTATAGCATAGATAGTTATACATACAGGTCCACAACAATTTCACCTTGGTTTATATCTACATAATACAGCTACCACACTGTGAAGCTAATGGCATAATCAGTCCATTAAGCTAATACCAGATACAAGATACAAAATGCCTAAGGGTCCCAATAAGTAGTTTTAGCTATAGTCATGCTGCTCCCGAGTAACTTCCTGGCACTCAGGTCTTTGCTCTTTCGACGACGCTTGTTCCGCTCCGGTGTACTCGTCGTGTCTCCTTGCAGTCATAAAGGAGTGGAGGATGAGAACATTTCGTTCTTAGCGGGAATCCTAAGCCATAACTATCGCTCATTTCTCAGTTATGCTCCAGGCCACTTAGGAAATCTCGAAGTGTTATGCATACTAACACCCTACTAGTTATTATCATCTGTCCTAGTCCTAAGTAGCTTTATCTAGTTTATTGGATGACTGGGGATTTCTAATCTTTGCATTACCTATGGATTCGTGCTTATTAACTTTATTCGCTTGGGCGATGTGATGCCCGACCACATACTCGCGTAGTCTATAACTTCCATATAGACCGTCTGGAGAGTTCTATTGACGGTAACTTATAGCTTATACATACTTACATACATGCATACATCACATATCTTATGCATGAGGGGATCTGGGTTCTCTTACGTGCTCTATGGCTGCATCCTTCTTAGTTCTTTCTTGTCCTTCTACCTTTATAGTCATGGCCGACGGCTACAACCTACTTACATTTCCATATCATTAACGACCCGGCAGAGCTCTGATCGGTGTGGTAGTTAGCCATGTATGCTCTTTGGCGTAAATCATCGAGCAATGGTAGGAACAACCATCTAGCTTGGGGAATGGTGAGGGGCCTGCCCTTTCAACGCGACTGGGAAAATGTACACCATGCTGGCATGCCCTTTCGACGCTAATAGAAGGGTACATTTACTCTCTGGCATGCCCTTTCGACTCTACTAGGAGTACATTTACATCTAAAGTTTATGCATTATATCATCTAAAGTTTGTGTATTCTTGTTTATAAAGTTTGTGCATTCTAGAATCTATGTTTTACTGTGTGAAATGTTTATGCTTTAATGTGTGTTTTATTCTGTGAAAGTATGGTTTAGTTTAACCTTTAAATTTACAAGTAATTCATTATTCGTCAGCCAATGGTCATTGCAGAGTTAATGCACCGATCAGTTGACTCATTTGAGATGACTAGACAAGGGTTTCCCATTGAATATGTGGATGTGTCAGGTCAACCTAACTCGTACGTATTGTTCTGTACAGGTTTTAGCATTCTTGTAGCTGTTAATTGAAATTTATGGTTGATTCTAGTGTTGCTTGTATTGAAAGTTACGACTGTGTAATGTTTGTCATTAAATGGATGGAAATGTGGAACCCTTCCATCGTGCACCCTAATGGAAAGACAATGCCAATTTGGGACATTGTAAGCTAAATACTATAACTACTTCCATTGTAAATTTTGATTAGCTTGAACATATGTTAATTTCAATCTATCCATTTCATTGTGTGCAGAAAATGCTAACAAGGTTAAGGAGGGAATTGGTGTTGACATCCTTGCTCACACCTCAAAACTTGTTACTGGACAAGTTAATTAAAATGTTAAAAGAGCTTGGAAGGAGAAGAACTTGATAACGTTGGACTGCATAAGAAGCTACAGTTAAGTTCTTAAGAGGGTATACACGAATCATTTTTGTTATCTTAATTAAATTTTTAAGCATAATTTTTTTTTAAGAAATTTAATTTACAATTACAAGATGATTTTATTAAAAATCTCTCTTTTCACTTTTTTAAGAAATAAAATCTTCTAAACTAAAAAAAAGAAAGAAAGATATTTTACATTGTTTAAAAAAAACTGTTTTTAAAATTATATTTTAATTTTAAAAAATAATATTTTTTTTTTAAAATTCAATACAATTATAAATGGAATTGATTTTTTTTGACGAAATGCTTCAATCAAGTAACCTCTCATAACAAAGAAGATTGGAATAAACCAAGGCTATGACAAACATATATACGTCACAATTGTCAAAGTCCGTTCTATTTCGTATTATAATGTGGAACAATTCATTTAATACAAGAAAAATTATACAGAAAATCCTCGGCTAGCTCGTACCCAGCAGCCCAAAAAAATGCCTCAACTACAAATGGAAAAATATTACAAAAATATGACACACCCCCAACAGAAGATCGAAATTATTTTAAATTGAACCACCACCTCCATAAGAAGCAAGGAAAGAATAACATTGAAATTCCACAAGAAAATCTATGAAAACTCCCAAGATGGCTACATTGCACTCCGTATGTATAGACGACTTGAGATCCTTGTTGAACCTTAGCCAATAACCATGGTTGCTCGAATGTCAGTAGGTGCTGCCCATGGGTGACATGCCAAAAGGAGGCATTGGAGGCATCCCCAATCCACCCATCGTAGGAGGAGGGGCAAACCCTCCTCCCATTCCCGGCATTGGTGGTGCAGGCAAAGCAAGAGGCAACAACTGAGCATACATATTCTGCAACACAAGACATTATATTTCGTACAATCAGTATTCAGCACTATAAAGTCCAAGATGTTAAGAAATGATGGCTTAGAGGGAGATAGACATTATCAACTAAGTTGTCAAGAGTGTATATCATAAAGTAGCCATAGCAACACTTTACCTGTTGTGCAATTACTTCTTTTTCTTCTTGTTCTTTAGCCTTCACTTCGATCTGTGCTTCAATTTTGTCCTTCACGAGTTCATCAACTTTACCAGTGTATTCACGGATAAACTACACCGGCAATAAGAAAAGAAAGGGTAAGACAAGATGACGAAAAAGACAAATATTGACTGTATTATATATCATGTAATAGCAGCTTAGAAGAAAACACAAACCTGTAAAAGATATGGGAAAGCAAAGTCAATCATATTGTGCATCCAAGCCAGTTCAAGTGCAATGTCTGCCCGAATCAAGTCATAGCAAACAAATAGGCAGGAGGCAAAGCATTCCTTCTTTCCCTGCATAAGCAGAAAGGGGGGGGGGGAATGAGAAAATATTGACCTTAATTGTGTGCACATTAATAAGTAAAAGATTGGAATAACTCCCTTCCAAAGGTAAAAATTTTGGACTATAAAGTATAAAAACTAAAGTCATGATCCTTCAATCGGTAACTTAGAAAGTAAGACTCTTGATATGAAGCCAGGAGAATAAATTGTCACTGTAGGCATGACAAATGAAGTACTAAAAGTGCCATTTGTAAACGACTTACAATTGCACATGCAATAGCACAAGTGCGCATTCTATGAACAGTATAACACAGATGCCAATATGCAATAAACCAAACATGATTTAGCATCTTATAGGTTTAAAATAAAACAGGTTCAACAGACAATTGGCCAAATATTGACAAAAAATAATAAAATTACATGATGTTTGAAACTGAATTCAGTACCTGATCAATGAAATAAACAAGCAACTCCTCTGCAAGTTCACGTTCACCAGATTGTGAGGCTGTCTCCATGGCATCTTTGTAAAGGTTATCCTTCTTTGACAAGGCAATGGACTGCTTCCACCTACTTGCCTTCTTGTAAATATAAGCAGCAACACGTCTCATCTCAAGAAGCTCATGCTTTTCGATCTGCATTGCAGATAATGATAATCTATCAAGTTTGTACAAATGAATTGAAAATAGTCATCATGAAGAACAAATGCAGCTCACCTTCTGTGCAAGGCCTATTTGATCAAAGTTATCATGCAAATCAATTGACTCCCGCAATCTATCGTAGTCTTCCTCCTCCACATATATCTCATTCAAGGCTTCGTTAACAGCAGACACATTGTTGCTCTGAACTGCAACCATGTATGGCTTGACAAGACGAAGGTGACCAGCCTACAATACATTAAGTAGAAAACATGAGTGATATAGAGAACAGGCTCAGCTAAGATCTAATGGAAGTTTTGCCATAATTGATGCTACCTTTCGCATGATGTCAACAACACGTGCATGGTCAACACGAAGTGCAAGGACATTCAGAACATCATTGATAAGATCTGGATGCTCTTGCAAATAAAAGTGAACAGACTTGTAATACAACTCCACATTTGCCACTTTAACAATAACATCTTTGAACTGCATGTGATCCCATGCTTCAGGTGAATGGTTCATGATGGTTGTTGCAGCATTATCAAACTCATCATACTGGATATATAAATAGGTCAGTTCCTTCCAATGCTGTTGTTCATCACAAGCTCTAATGAGTTTTGGAATATTGAGTCGGGTTGCAAATAGTTTGATATGCTCCATAAGCTTCTCATGACGGTATCTAGCATACAGAACCCCCAATTCAGTGAAGATGCCCATATGTGCCCGTTCTAACCCTAAACCACTCTCCATAAGGGATATTAGCTCATTGAAGCAACCCCTATTTTGGTAATATTCACTGACCTCTTCCAAGTCATCCACCTATAAAATTGAGAACAATAGACATTTTAAACATTAGAAACACAAAACTGATTATTTGCTCACAGCATAACAATTTAAATAAATAAATAAATAAATAAATAAAGACGTGTCCTAGAGCATGGGAGACTTGGCATGTACACAACCTTATTCCCGCAAGTAGAGGCGATTTTCAGAATTTAAAACCATGACATCCCGGTCACGGGAAAACAACTTTACTGTTGTTCTAAGACACGCCCTTTGCTCATAGCATAATTATTAGATATTAATTTCCCAATACATTCTGAAAAACTTGTTATTACAAACTACCTAAATTGAAATCAAGAAAAAAAAAAAACCTAACCTTGAATACAGAAAAACTTTCGAGTTCATTTCAAAATACAGTTAGTTAAAAAAATTGACAGATCAAGATATTACCTGAATAATAACATTGAGGCCGCATATTTGGGCCAAACGGAACTCCTCTGCATCAACACATGCAAAGCAAACTTCCTTCCATGTTTTTGAGCTGTTAGCTTTCCTTGCTGCGTCAACAGCGCCTTGGAACTGTTTCAGCTTCACGAGTGTGACAGCTAACTTGGCCCAGTTAGATATAAAAGCATATATAATTTTTGCAGCCTCATATAGTTCTTCATCATATAATCGGTCACCAACATTTTGCAGATTGGCCACATTCGGCATAAGAATGAACTCCTCAATGTCACTGAGCCTATCAATCTTTGCATATGCATAAATGAGCTCGCTGTCCACCTTGGGTTCTTTTGTCTTCTGCCTTACCATCAGCAAGTACTTCACCAAATCATGGTACACATTGGCAACTTCAGCAGCACGGATAACATCCAAAAATTGGGTGGCATCGTCTGCTCGTATAAATGACTCAATTGCATCACTCACTAATCCTTCCCTGAGTTGAGCCTTGGCCACTTGACTCCAAACAGCATCTTCTTCAACTCGGAAAGCAAACTCCACAGCTCTATCAATGCTATGAATATTATCAAGCAAGACATTGACAGCTTGAACATTTAAGTTGAACTTCTTGAAAATTGCAAACGCTTCCTCATACAACTGAGCTTCAACAGCCATTTCTCCAACTGCAGGCCCGTCAAAATTATCCAATCTATTAATATAATCCATAACTCTGGATTGATCAGCCTTTATCGCTGTCAAAATAAGCAGATTCTGCAAATTAAAGTTCCCACTGAATGCAGAATTCTGAAGCACAATCTTCTCAAGAAGCTCAATCAATTCATGAGGTAAATCAGCAGTCATGAAAGCCTTAACAGCTGCAGAAACTTGTTCAGGGCTCTTGCTTTCAGGCAGAGCAGTAGACACAACCTGATCAATAAGTTGCCTTCTGTAAGCATTATCAGGGTTAAGAACTTTTTCCCAAAGATCAGCATCCATTCTCTCAACAACATATCTGCAATAAAAATATAAGGTAAGCATTGAAGCCAAAGATGATTATTTAGTGAAAGGAAGACATGTAACACAAACCTTGCTTGAAGTTTGAACAGAGAATTTTTGTTTGTGACATCGATGAGTTCATCATCACATTGTCCTCGCCTGTAAGCTACAACAGCCAATGTGGGATCACGTTTCTCACAATATTTTCCTACAACTCGAGAATCATAGTACGGGTTGGTAGTGAGAAAATGTTCTGGGTTGTTGTTGCTATCAATGATGATTTTACCCAGTGCATTGTGAACATGCACATCCTGGCTTCCCTCACTTACGAGATGTTCCAAGAACTGTGTGAGCAATCTAAGTCGATTCCTGCATACCAAAACAAGCATCTGAGAAAAATCAGAAACATGAACACAAAACACTATGTAGGATTAGAGAGCAGGCACCACCTCTTCTCACATTCCGCCACAAGAGGCTCCACGGGTAGTAATGATCGAACAGAGAGAATCAATCCTTTGATAAAATCTTCTGGGCACTCATCATCAAGCAGCTGCCCAACAACTAAAGGAGCATTCCCTGGGTTCACCTATATAAAGCATGTGTTAAGTTTTAAATAAGCAAGGCTAACTAAACAAAGAGAGAACTAACACACAGAGAGAGAGAGAGAGAGAGAGCGAGAGAGAGAGAGAAGTAGAGAGCACTCACTAAATAAGCAAGGCTACTACAATATAAATGCAAACAATTATACCTTCTGAACATAACCTTCAATATAGCGCAGCATGTTGCTTGTGTATAGATAGTGTGTTAGGTCTGGAACGAATCCAAATCGATCGCAAACATTAATCAGAGGTCGTGCATCTGGAAGCTTAGCTTCCATTAGAAAATTCTTCGTTTTCTCAGGATCATAGAAACTTGATTCTCTAGTCACACGCTCAACCTCTTTGATTTGTCCAGTCTTAGCTGCTGCCTCAATGTACTTAAAGTGAATGTCAGGATCCTCACTGTCAAATATTATTTAGAGAAAGTATATATTAGCAGATATATATTGGAAAATATCTCCAGGACAATGAGATCACTAGTCCAACAGCCAAAAGAGTTCTTTCCAAATGAAAGAATTACCTTGAGCTCAAATATGATCCAAGGAAAAAATACAGTCCTTCATATGACTTGAACTGCTCAAAGATCTTTATGCAAGCATCTATGCCCAATTGTTCACAATATTCTTTAGCAACCTGGGCAGACGTAAACAAGCCAACTTCAGTTATAAATTATAAATTAATAAATTAATTATTAACAATTCAAAGTTATAGAAGATAATGATACTTGCATACCTGCACAATTATCTGTAGGTTGCCTCTAAGATTGACCAGCAATAGGTCTTTCATACATTCAAGAGCCCACTCTCGTGACAGAGTACCAAAAAATTCTACAAGTGACTGCAACAATCTCATAATGAGTATTTATAAAAACTAAAATGACGTCGAAATCAATAAACAATATAAGCAATGGGGAACATAAACCTGAGGCTCAATTGCATGCGTATTTACAATAACACGCTTTATATCTGGCAACTCTGTGTAATGCTGCACCAAGAATAATGCAATCAACAAAGAGGTGATTTTCAGGTTAAAGCAGTAAAAGAGTAAGAAAAAATCACATTTAGCGAGTCATTACTTGCAAAGCTCGCACATAAAGACCAGCTTTTTCACAAAGTTGGGCAATACGAGGACGGTCATAATGGCTGAACATGCCATTAGCCAAAATTGCATCAGCAACATTTGGGAAAGTTACCAGATTGATCTCCAACACCTGAACAAACAATTCAAAGGATGATTGTATGGCTGCAAATGAAAGAACTATAGGCGTAAAACACCTATAACAAACGAGAAACAAGGGCTGAAACCTTTGTTTGAAGGTACCCATGTTCTGGCAGATTTGGCTTCAAAACATCAAGGAGAAAGGCAGTTGCCTCACGTATCAGGTTTCTCTGAACAAGACAAACAAAATACCATAAGCTAATCAATGGACTATCCAGCAACACATTTTAAAATAATAAGGGGAACTGAGATGATAGATGCTTTTATGTCTAATCAAAATAATTCCTTTTTTTATTATAAAAATGTCTAATCAAGATAGTATCACTTAAAGAATCTGTCAAGAATCATCTCTCCTAAAAGCTTAAGCTATTGGGTAGAAGCATTTGAATGGTTGTATATGTCTCTTTACACGTCTCCTCACACAAAAGCTCTTTTGGCTTGTAGCATGAATTCCTCTTTTTTATGGAAATGGATGTCGGCAAGGATTGAACTCTAGACTTCTAGTTCTTGGTCATAGTAGCTCTGATATCATGTCAAGAACCATCTCTCCTAAAAGCTTAAACTATTAGATAAAGGCATTTGGATGGTTTTATATGTCTCTTTACCAAATCATTTTCTACTGTCAATGATCATAAAGCTCAACTATTAAATTATGAATCAACATCATTGCTTAATCATAGTATATAATCAACCTGAAGAAACAGATCGGTTATGGTGTTGTAATCAACTGGGCAGCCTCCCTCCATTTGAGACATCATTAGTGCAAAATTAACAGCGCCCTGCAAATCAAAATGAAAATAGTTGAGTTTATTTGTACAAGTATTGATTGATTTCTGCCAATCAAGACAGTAAACATGAAAAATTTATGACATAAAAAATAATAGTCTTCTTTGGAAAAATATTCAGTTGTCATATGTCCAACAAGGAGGAAGTAATTTCACAGTAGAGTTTCTTCTTACCTGAGGATCCGTCCGAAGAATCGTTTGCAAAAGGAAGAGGTAGTCAGGCGTGTACCCAACCTATCAATAAATAAATAATGAAAAATTATAGGCCGAAATAGTTCCACCAACGCAAAGTTAATAGTTCAGGCTAAGTAAAATAATCTACAGGCCATAACAACAATAAAGAATTTAACAACAAAAAGACTGAATAAAAAAAACTAAAAAAATAAAAATCGTATTAATCAAAATTCAATATCGTCTGAAAAGAAAAACAAGCCTTCATACCTGCTTAGAGTATATCAGAATTTTGTCAAACTCTCTTCTCTCAGCAAAAGCAGCAACAACTTTTGGAGTAGCTCTGGCTTTGATATATATTTTTAAAGCAAGATCATTGTCTACAGTCTGCAATCAAGCACGGTAAGTTTAACAAGTAGCATACCACAGGAAAAAATTTGGTACGGAACATAAGAAAATAGAGAAATTCTTGTATGCTTTTAGAGAACATTTAATGTGTGCTCCAACTATAAAGCACGGATACGTGCCGGAGACTGCCGTATCCAACACGGATACGCGGATACACAGATATGTGCGCCCTCACTCTGTTTACCCGTGCTGTTTCAGTTTTCAAAATCCCAAAACGGGAGACGCAAAACTCTAAGTGGATTAAGACATTAGAACAAAGGATATTAATTTTATTTTTTAATAATTACGGTACATTGAGATAATTTATTGTTTATTTTTACATGAATTACATCTATTTTTATGTCTATGTTATTTTTTATTTATAATATATTATTTTATGTTTTACTATGCAACGTATATCTTAACTGTGTCGTATCCTATATTTTTAAGAAAGTGCCATATCCCCGTATACATGTCTTGTCATGTCCGTGTCGCCGTGTTGCGCACGTGCCCAAAAGCACTATCAATCACTCATTTTGATTTACAATATTTAGAAAATATATAAAAACTAAGCAATGAGTGGTTGATAATGTTCCTGGAGAACACATTAAATGCAGTCCAAGAGCATACAAGAATTTCTCAAAAAAATATAAATAATGAATAAAAGATCAATTTAAAGTTTTTCAAATTTTCAAATGTAATCCAACCTTAACAAGATCTCCTAGCTCCTCACTGCATTCAAGCTTGTCCTCTGCCAACCAATTCTCCAAAAGATTTTTCTTGTTCTGGTTCACAACCAATCGTGACAGTTCCAATGACTCAAAGGCATTCAGCTTTCCTCTTGTTAGTAGAGTTCCAAAATACTGCAACAGTGGTGGAGTTTGCCCAGCTTGCACAGGAACGCTCTGCCAAAAACACATTGACACTTCAACCATTAAAGTAAACTTCACCCCAAAAAAAAAAAAAAAAATACTCCCAAAAACAGTTCAACTTCCATTATCCATCAAAACAACCAAAGATGACTGACTGCATCACTTTTGTTGTATCTATTATCACGAAACCTGAAATTTGGCAACCGTGTCAGGTGTACGAAGGATTCCTTGTGGAGACTCCGCAGCAAGCTCAGCTGCTTCTTTATACTTTGTCTGGGCAAAGAGCTCATGGAAACGTTCCACTACCTATAATGTGAACAATAAGACACTAATGTCTATAAATCCATAAATAAAAAATAAAACAAAAAAAGGCATTTTAAATTAGAAACCCTTTTAGAAGAGGCTAATACACAATCCACTCCAACTATCAATTTATAAAAATAATGACAATACTTAAAAAAATAGTTGAAGAACGCAGATTTCATTATAAGGAAAAGGTAATAGGTTTATGGCAATAAAGCATCCACTTCACTCTCATAACTCTCCCATTTTTCCAAGCATCTATCTTTTACAAACATGAAAAGATATATGATGTTGGTGGCAGAAACAGACAACAAATATCAGTAAGGAAAAGACGTGTCTCTCAAACAGATATGTAATATAACCTGGGCAGGACACGTTCTGCACCAAGCATACCACCACATTTCTTGCAAGTAAGCATTTAGTAATTATATCAAACCCCACCAAATAAATAGGAGAAATTCTTGCTTGGTCACAAGACCAACACTGCATATTTGGGCGCGCACACAATAAGAGTATGTCCAACCAAGTGGGACCCAAAAATTCTTGTGCTCAAACATGAAGTGTTGGTCTTGTGACCAAGCAAGAATTTCTTAATAAGTAGATGATGTTTAATTTCTTGGGATCTTCCTGACAATACATAGTGAGTAAATATTTAGGTTCTAGACAAAAAAAAAATTACATACCAGCTTCTCAGCACCAGGAAGATTTCCTCTCTTTGCAAGATTAACAGCTAGCTCCAAATTATTTAACTGTGATTATAACGAAATGAAATTTGTTAAAATCCAGTGTTTCCCACTTTACATCATAAAGATGAAATGATAACAAGATCAGAAACATACTTGACCGCTGACAAAATTCACAATGGTTTGTTCATTAACAGTAGCCAATAACACCTGGCCTCTCCTGTTAATGGCATAAAAGCCTCCTACTGATGTAGCCTCTGATGTCAAAAATATAGGATCAGGGCTAATTCTGTTGCGATATATAGCAGTAGCCGTCTCCAAATCATAGACAAACAGGAGACCAAGTTTTGTAATGACATAAATTAAGTTGTATTTATGGGATATCTGCCAAAAATCAAACCGTTAATCAAATATCAGCACAATTTATAAAATGAACAACAAGCAACAGTAATTCCAGTACCTGCATGGAAACTGGGAAGTCATCAGCAAAATCTGGGGGAAAGAAAAGATCGGCTTGTTTCTTTGTAAACGATGGCTTCCCTGTCAACAAATTTGGACAGTAAAATACTATAAGGACGATCAATTGAATCACAAATGACAAATTTATACAAATGATTTAGTTATAACATTATAGGTGGTTGCTTAAATACCCCCATGGGGTAAATACCATGTGCTACTTAATTCATGCATTTTTGATAATTTTTACAACTAAATTCATTAAATTTTGTAATCATTTCATGTTTTATATGATCGTAATAAACTTTACGTTAGTCAAATAATTGAAAGAGCCAACTTGTAAAAGGTTTAGAGATTTGCAAACCATTTGGGCTTACGATACACTTCTCTACAAATATTGTATTGAATGTATTAATTTATCACATTAGATCATATAATCTTTTAATATACCATATTAAATCATGAAATGATAGTAAAATTTGATGAATTTAGTTGTAAAAATTATCGAAAATGGATAAAGTAAGTAGCACGGGGTATTTACCCCATAGAATATTTGAGAAACCACCAACATTATATCAACATCTATCTTTAAATGCACTGACTATTTAGAAATGCTGAGGAACCTCTCCATACAGAAGCCTAGAAGTAAGAAGATCACTGTAACTCATACATCTACAATTTGAAGTTTATGAAAATGTCGTTATGAGCTCAAGAATTTTAAATTGAACGACACACTTGCCATTGCCACCCCCCCACCCCAAAATCTCTTTATAAATGAAGCATCATGAACAGATATTGTTACAAGCTATGAACAATTTACGTTCTTAACAGGACCAACTAAATTTGGAATCTAAAGATGAACAACTAAATTTGAATTAGAAGATAGATTTGTGGAACAGCCATGTTATATTGCCCATTGATTAATACATAAGAGGTAAATGCAATTGCGATAAATGTATGCAGACCTGGCTGTGCGCCCAGCTCAATAACATGCAACTTGGATAAAATTTGACCAGCATTGAGAGTCTTTGAGGCAAAAGAAATCAAAATAGAAGGATTTTCATTCCCAGGAACCTGTCCAATAAACACAATTCAATTTTTCCAGCAGTAACATGATATAATAGCATAAATTACTCAAGTAAACACTTAATAAAGAATTAAAGGAAAACAAACATAGAATCATAAAGAGGCATACTTTAAATTGAGCAAATGATGCAGCATGTGCTTCAAGAGCCTGACTCCGCTGTTGATCCACTGAGAAAAGTTGCATGTTTCCTTTAACCAATTGTGGCCTCTGTGTTGCACAACAACAACTAGATCAGGCCCATGAAAATCCATGGTGAAAAAAAATCATCATGATTGTTTTCAAGGACCACCTTATCTCAATAGTTTAAGTTGTTAGGCTAGTTTGTTTAATATCTAAGAACCATCTTAAAAGTATTTCAGTAGAAACGGATAAGAAGACAAGAAACATAAGCTAAGCGAAAAACATAAGCATAGTTTAAATTATTTAACCATGATACCCTACTTACTATAATAAATATTAGAGATATACCTCAGGGGAACCAGGAGCAATACCAATCAAGACCAACCATTTTTCTGTGAGGTCACATCGATAATTAATTATCTGATTGTTTGCCAAATTTGCTGTTCTCTCAAACATCTTCACAGGTTCGGAGTCACCTACAAGTTACATATATCACGGACCAATATACCAGTTAACAATTCCTAGACAAGCTACAAGCACAGTGAACAAAAACAGATAAGCTGGAAAAGTGAGGAAAACATAGCACACAATAACTGAATTATGTAATTGCACATTTCCCTTATCTTACCTTCAATTGACCAATGGTATACAGAGGTCTGTGTCACAAGGCCCAACAACTTGGGGCTTATCCACTTCCAAAAGACTACCTGCACATAAAATAATGGCATTTCACAAGGTTTAACAAAGTTTTCCTTGTCACCCATCTTGTTAAGTACCTGTATACTCATACATAACAGTTACCTGTTCAGGCATCTGATAAGATTTCATCTTTGCTTTCATCTCAATATTAAATATCTGTAGGTGATCTTGAGTCGTTCCTTGGAGTTGAGCTTCAGAAGAAGAATGTAGGATATAAGTGAATGCAATTCAAAAGTAAACAACAATTGAGGTGCAGCACCTATAGAAGCACATATTGAAACCTAGAATTTTCCCCCAATGGTCGGTCGGAAGCCATCTTAATATTGATTTTTCCTTTTTTTTCTTGGAAAAATAAAACAACTCTCAAGTGTGTCAAATGATGGTTACATTAAATAAATAATATATAACATCAAAACATTTAATAGACCTGATGTGAAATTGGGAATGGGAGAGATATTAGCAAAGTAAGAAAGCATGAAGAAAAATATTTACCAGATTCATTGCTATACGGACAATTAAGTTCATATATCTTCAAGAAGCTTCACACAATTAATTCATGGTTTAACCCAAAAAGCATGACTTCTCCCTTAGTAGTTGCATTCATAATCTAATGGTCCTTTTACCCTAGTATGGCAGGTAAAAAATCAAAGTACAAAGTTTTTCTTCTCAATATTATATTTATGTTATATAGAGGCACACTCATTTGACTTTATGATGAAGAATAGAATGACAATGCTAACTGATTTGATATTCTCAAATCAATCAAAGATGCATGCTTCACAATAATGAGCCCATAGTAGAGAGCTAGAGACAATCTAGTAAGTAGTACTAATGTATCAGAAGCAACTAAGGGCCAGAAAACCAAAAATGGCACAGGTCATAATCTTGCTCAACTAAGTCATAATACCATGCATAAAGTGGTGATCTGTAGACATGTTAATAATAGTACGCTCCTAATCAAACTAGTTTAAACTAAGTTATTTGTTTCATGCAATAGTTGCACAAGTAATACATACAACAAAAAGTGGCAAAACATAAATTTCTCTCCCGAAAATGGTAATTAAATAAAGAACTCAAGCTCTTAATAATTCTTGATCTCTACAATGACATACGGATTGTGTATCAACACCGAGGTGCTAGTAAATAAAGGATCCAGAACATTACTGGCTACAAACACAAGCCTACCTTTCAAAGCAAGGATCCTGGAATTAGGATTCATGAGAGCAGAATCAGCAGTAACAGGCCTCCTCAGAGGTTGATTCGGCATGTTCATATCAACGATAACCACGCTGTTTTGGGGAGCCGTTTCCCGAACGCATATGTACTTATCTGACTCCATCGTCACGTGCGTGAACGTGATGAATTGCGGATTTATGCCAATGCTCGGCAACTGCAATCACAAAAATCACATCACTAAATAGTAAAGGATGCCACACAGTGAGGAACATTCAGATCTATGCAACGGTGAGCTCAGCAGCAATCAAGTAAAGTTCGTCATGCTATCGAGCAAAAACCGTCGCGGAACACACGATTCGGATGTCAGAATTGAGCAAAACATGGCCGCAAGTCGAAAACTCTCAATAACGATTATCGCGAATTGAGCTAAGCAAGTTATACTCACAGTGAGGAATTGAGCTGACGAGAGAGAGAAAAGAAACAGAGAGTGAGCCGAAGAAGAAGTGCTTACAGTGAGTGCTTCTCTCATGGCGATGGGAGCGTTGGCAGCCGCCATGGTGGCTGAGGTCGGTGAGCAGCAAAATCAGAGACTCGGATCTGCGGCGGCTATTGCAGAGAGTAGTGTGGTTGCGGATCCAAATCGCTTCGAGATCTGGAAGCAACTTGGACCCTCTAGAGAGAGAGAAGGGAAAAGAAGAAGACAGAGAGAGAGAGATCTACGGGAAAAGGAGCAGGAAGGTGGTTCTGACAACTAATAAAGCGGAGGGAAGAAGAAAAAGGGAATGGAATTTGTTAAGAAATGAAATGACAGTGAAGCAGAGATCTCGTCTTATATTAGGCGCTAATAAAGTAAATTTAGCAGCCTAAACGAAAAAGAAAAATTAGAAATTAGAAATATATCCAAAATAAGAACATAACTTCGAGAGCATGCAGAGAGAGACGCGTAGTTACTGTGCTAACGGCTCCCGTTTGATTTTTGATTTTTTTACTCTTTTGCTCCCGCGAACTAATTATCAAAATACTCCCATTTTAAAACATATTATAGGAATACCCATTTCTGCTGACGTGGCAGGATTCGCTCACGCGTTTAGCGAATTTGGGACAAATTTTTTTTTTAAAAAATTATGCTTATATGTGTTATGTTAGCATATGGTGGACGAAGAATTCAATATATGTGAAAATCATGGGTTCTCGGGTAAGTTACAAAAATTCAAAAAATAATCTTGCAAAAAAGCTAGGACGCTCTTTATCATGCACACGGGAGAAATTCATCGGTTTGGCCTTCGAAGGGCTCAACCGGCTTGGACTCATGCGCGCGAGCCCAACTCACTTCTCAGCTCTTTTTACCAAAACAACAATTACTAAAGGTATATAAACACTTAAAAGGTTTGTGATCTAACCAATGTGGGACTAGAACTTTTGAAATACATAAGTTTTGTTCTACTTCTCCCAAATACATAAGCTTTTGAAATACATAAGCTTTGTTCTACTCTCCCAAATACATTATAGATTGGTATTTATACAACCAAATTCTACAAATAAATATATGAATGTAACTATAAACATTCATATATTTTTTTGCTTCTTTGTTACATTCATATATTTATTGTCCTTTTTGAATTTTTGTAGCTTACCCAAGAACCCATGATTTTCACAGATATTGAATTCCCCGTCCACCATGTGCTAACATAACACATATATGAATATTTGCTTATATTTTAATTAAACAAATTTTTCTAAAAAAAATTTGTCCCAAATTCGCCAACGCAATTGGCGAATGTATTTTTTCCCCTTTCACTTTTGTAAGGATAATTTACATCTGAGTGTCCATTTAAATTATCACATCCCAAGTAATCCTAAAATTTTTATTTGTTCAAAGGGTTAAATATGTTTTTAATCATTCATAAATTTTAAATTTTGTGTTTACTTCTCATAATTTTTTTTTTCTAAAAGTTGTCCATCATAAAAAAAAAATTATAAGATTTTAATCTGTGTCGTCATGTTAAGCCATTAATTACTAACGTGGCAATTAATTTTGCAAAAGTGAGAGAGAGGGGAAGGAGGGAAGCAGATGAAGTCATGTGAGTGAGGTTGTTTCGCTAGCAACAGGGGCAAAGGCTCACGGAGGAAGAATAAGACAACAAGTGTATATTGAGAGCAACATGCGAGTAAATAAAGGAAGCAATAATTGGGTTAATAATATCACGTGTGTGATTCATGACCTTACATGGCCAAGTTAACTGTAGCAATTAACGGCTTAGCATGAGAACATGTACTAAAACCTTACAAAAAAATTTATGACAGATAATTCTTAACAAAAAAATTTATGAGTAAAGCACAAAGTTTGAAATTTAAGAGGGACTAAAAATATATTTAACCCTTGTTTAAAATACTGTCTGTAACATCCCACTTTTCTCCTTATTAACAATTAAACCCTAAAATCATATACGAGCCTTTTATTTAGTAAAGGAAGTTAAATTTATAACATTCTCTCACTAAAAATGCTCGTCAAGGTAATAGTTCGCAATTTCGCGAAAATTCGCAGACACCGGATAAATTACCTTTCGTCCCTAGAATTTAATTGTGCATCAAAGGTATCTGTAAAGAACACTTTTATGAAAATAAAAATGCAAATACCTTGGATAAACTTAAATTCCTCATAAGAAAATTATTAGATCACGACGGCGTGTTCGGAATATTTTTAGGACATCCGTACACGAACGATTAATGATCAAACACGATCAAACATGATCGAAATTAAGTATAAAGCTACAGAAGCTATAAGCTTATCCGATAAGGATGTGTGTGTGTATATATATATATATATATATATATATATATATAATATAATAATAAGAATAATAAAGAAATGAAAACAGTAAGGCGGCAGCAAAGTCACGCTTAGGGCTATAAATAGCCAACCATGTCACTGCTTGCTTCGCATTTTTGATCTGTTAAGTTTTCAAACTTTTCGTTCGTGCACTCTGCGGTTACGCTGCTGGACTCAAGAAAAATAGCAGGATCACACCAACGTTAGTGGGAATATTTTCTCGCAACTCTCACCGCTTCCAACACGCTTAGGAAGTGGGTAGCCTAGCTTACTCACCTCCTTGGTGATTTTTACGTGTTATGTGCATAGTAGAAAAATATAACGTAGTAAATATGATGTAGAAAATATCGTCGTTATGATGTATGAATAATTATGTGTTTTTGAAGATAGAAATATATTACTATGACCATTGGAACATGTGGGAGAGCCTAAGAGATTTTTAAGTGAGAAAATATGGAAAGCAGGCAAGAAACTACACTGTGAATGAGTCTGGCGTAAGGTCATTCGAATAACAAAGCATAGTCATTCGAATGACCCTGAATTTTACTCATCCAGGAGCAAATTTGCCAGGTCATTCAAATGACCTAGTCCTGGTCATTCGAATGACTCTGGATTTTTACAAATAGAGAGCCAAATTTTAGTGTCATTCGAATGAACAGTCCTGGTCATTCGAATCACCACTGAATGACCTGAGTTTTCAAGCTTACCTACATATTCCAACAAGCACAAAGCCTCTAGAATTTATATCTGTTGCTGAAAATGATTATGAAAGTATGTGCTATGTTAACATGCATCATAAGGACCCAGTCGTCATTAGTACCTTAGGATGACTATAGAATAATCAAGTGTTAAGGATGTGTGGAAGCGCAAATTGGGAGTATACTATGCAAATAGCAAAAATTTTGGATGTAGTTGTGGTGTACCAGTTGTGGTCGCAAAAAGAGCAAGTAGTAAGTAATTTTGCTAGTGTTCCAGTTGTGGTCGCAAAAAGAGCAAGTTGTAAGTAATTTTGCGAATATAGAAGTTGTTGAGTTGGTGAGCCACACCAGTCTCCGAAGTATTTTTTTTCTAGTGTGGGTGTGCTTGTACTAGAGGCTTTGTTCACCTAGTAATGTGTGCCATATACAGTGGATTGAGGCTGAGTGTTTGATTATTGTCTGGTTTGTTGCTGTTTTGCTTGTGTGAAGTTAATGTCCCTTATGAGTGTGTTGTGAGTGTGTTTTTGTGGATTGAGCAACTGCTGTATTTTATTTACATTTTGTTGTTGGTTTATGTTGTAGACATCAATTGTATTTGTTTTGTGGATTTTGCCTTAATTTGGGAGGTTACGTATTTATTTTTCTCCTTAAAAAGAAATAGTTTTTTTCATTGAGTTTTTCTCGGGAGTTTATTGTGAAGCCTTTTCAACTTTACCGATTTTTCGATGGCTTAGGGGTCATTACAATAATGGCCCTTGTCTGAGTTATTTTGGTCTGTTGGTCTATAGTGTTTCTTGTTTAAGATGAATAAAGGTGAAGCAACATATCGAAAAAAGAAAAAAAAACTTTATACCAAAATATTGATGAGGAGTCCAGTCACATACAATTATGTAATAACTTTATTTTCTTCTCTTAAAGCATTTTTCATTGTACAATTATGGTGGCTTGTTGCCAAGAAACATGAGGAAAATAGAAAGGGGGAAAAGGCAATGCCCAAGTCCTAGACCCCAATCTAATAGGAACCGAAAGCTAAAAGAAAATGTCTCAAGAACTTAAAGAGACAAAGCAAAAGCTGAGGCATTAAAGGATTTTAAGAAGAAATTTCTTGTGTGTATAAAGAGAATTAATTAGCAACTGTGTATAACAAAAAGGATTTGTATGAAGATATATCTATCTATACATTGACTGTCAAGATTGAGAAATGATTCGAGTATATAGGAACTCATTCCATGTATCAGGTAGACCAGGTAGACACCAATGGATACAATCAGCATAGGTAGCTGGATCAGCTCGTTGCTCATGAGTTAACAACTTTCCTTGGCGTATGGTATAAATCGAGGTATGTGCGTCTTTTCTGAACTCCGATAAGGTTGTGATGTTGAGGAAATTCACGGGCACATTCATTGATTGTGTCACATTGTTAGCAATCACAAAAAGCCTGCGATCCGTACCTAATTGCAGCGGGCTGGACATGTTGAGAACTGGGGTGGTTTCCTTAGCACATTTTATGCCATTTGGATTGTCCCAATCCTCACTCCTACAGAGTGATTCGTTAATTAATTCACATAGTAGTAAACTATAAACTTCGCAAACATAAAAACAGAAACATAGAAAAGCATAGTATAGTGGAGCACCAACCAAACTACCAAAGATCCAAAGCAAAAACACCAACCATGTTAAATTTAAGATGACGGCAAGGATGGTCTCACCTAACAAATATATATGTAGTATTTGCAAAGGAAAAATCGCTAGACAGCAGAATTTCACCTAGTTATAACATTCTTAATATACAGCATTGCTGCTTGAAGAATTAGACTATTCTTGTGGGAGATTGCAAGAGAGTTGGACCGTTTAGTGGCACTCACTAAGATTTTTTCTATATTACTAAAGTTTTTCTTACTTTAATATAAAAAAAAATGAGACTAATCTCTTTGAGCATAGACATGGTAGCCCTTTTAACAAACTTTTTTTTATTAAAAAAAATTAAACTAAAGTGTTCCTGCTAAAATTATAATGCGTCTCTATCCTTATGTTAACATCCTTCTTATAAGCATTATGATTTGATAATAGTTAAGTTATTCAAAGGGATAAATTTTGACACCCTAGTAGCAGGTCCAAAGGTGGGCATGCGTCACATAGGTTGGGGACAGCGAAGTATGCCCCATTAAAGGTAATGAAAAAGCATGAAGTTAAAATTGTCTCATTGGTTAATGGAAAAGTAATTAATAATTAAACCTTTGTTGTTTGCTGATCCCAAACTCAGTTTTTTTATGTAGTACTATTAAAAATAAGTGAAAAAGCGGAAATTGAGATTTGAGCAAATTAATTACTTGATGTGCAGAGGGGACATGCTGTTGAAGAAAACTTTGGTGCGATTAGGATCAATGTTGTCTTCCACCCATTTTGACCACGTCTTGAGGACTCTCCCATATGCTATTGGCCTAGGAATTTCATCATACTCCGTTGACCCTTCATCAAACGACCCTCGTCTTTTGCATATATCACCCCCCACAAAGATGCCAATCACGAATATGTTTCATGAATTTGCTCCAAAAGTAAAATAAAATAAATTTGGCAAGAGTGTGATGTGGTGCTTACAAGACTTTCATAGTTCCCGTGTTCATCCACCATATGTAAGTGTTAAAGATGAGGTAGTCCACGTTCTTCCAATTCACGCCATGCTTCTCGATTGATTCGGGCATGATAATACGGTTAAGTATGCTGTGCATCTTCGGATTATCTGAATTTGACTCCACAATGAATGGTGCCCAGTAGAACTCCACTGTAGCATTGTAGTCCTACACACACAATCAACTAATCAATTGAACATTTTATTTTTATTTTTGTTGTCTGGATCACAATCAATATTATAAGGCCCGCCTTATCTCCCGACACAAAACATGCCCTTTCTCCTTAATTACCGTAAATTGGCACTACATTCCAAAGCCAGAGAGCATGTAGACATTTATTGCATGATCACGAAATATCAAATAAATTATGCAATAAAGTTCCATTTTGATTTTAAACATTAATATAACCTACACTTACATTTAAAATTTCACTTTAGTTTTTATTAGAACCACACCATTAAACCAACTAAATACCATACAATAATTTTGAACGTCGGTGACTGGGATATCAAATTAATTCGGTGCCCCACCATTGACATTTGACATATAACAACGGGCTAATTACATTTCTATGGGTTGTAGTATAAATAGTATACTAAAATATGAGGTAGAACACAAATTTATAATTGTGAATTCTCCACACTCTGTAGCGAATTCAGACATTTAAAAAAAAAAGTCTGAACTCGCCATAAGGTGTGGCGAATTCAAACTTTTTTTAAAAAAAATTTTTGAGGGTCAGATCCATACAAATATAAATCCTATAAGAACATGATTCTCATTCCTTTATAACGCTGATTCTAGCCATTAAGGGTCACAATTATCAAAGTGAAATACTCTGTCAGTACTAGAGCATTACGCTCCTGGTTAATCGCTGTGTCAAAATTACGTTGAAGTGATAAAAAAAAAAAAGAAGACAAAAACTAACCTCAATTGTGAAGATGGAAAGAGAACCATCCTTGTTCAAGCTCTTTCTTCCCTGGGGCACAACAGATTGGACCAAACAAATCATTGATTCCCACT
Source organism: Nissolia schottii (assembly GCA_003254905.1). Classification (NCBI taxonomy): domain Eukaryota; kingdom Viridiplantae; phylum Streptophyta; class Magnoliopsida; order Fabales; family Fabaceae; genus Nissolia; species Nissolia schottii. The sequence continues at coordinate 431,461 of QANU01029832.1, forward strand.
GGTTCCTGTTCAACGAGTCCCCAACAAACATGAGCCTCTTCCCTCTTAGCTTCTCAAGCAAAACCCTCGGTTTGAACCTTCAACAAAGTCAAGACAGAAAACTAATGACAACGCTGAAACCAAATAATAAAAAAGAAAAAGGAAAAAATGGAAAAAAAGAAAGAAAGAAAAGTGGTTATTACTTGGGCAAAGAGCAATCTCGTGGCTGCCACCTCCAATTCTGGTACATAGAGTCAGGCCTTCCGTTCCTCATGCAGGTGACTTGTTCGGTGAGGAACTCGCATTGTTCTTCTCTGTACAGAGGACGTGACACGTCATCGAAAACCCATTCCCCTGTAAACAAGTCACACTCTTCTGGCGGCAGCTCCACCTCTTCTTCTTCTTCTTCTTCTTCTGGAACATTCTCTTCGATCTTTCCCTTCGCCGCCACAATTGATTTCAGATCAATTTCCCCCGAATTGTTCTGGAGTTGGGCCCGGAAGTTCTTGGTAATGACGGTGCCTTGTTCTTCTTGGGCTTGTTGGGATTTGCTGGGCCAGGAGAATATTGGGAACTCGGTCATTGACTTGAGGTCCTCGCTGTAGATGAAGAAGGCTCCGAGGAGGAAGGCGGAGAGGACCAAGATGAAGACGGAGATGTTGCTGCTGTTGCTCTTTCTGCCTTTCATAATTGCCGCCACGGTTTCTGAGGTGGCGAGAGGGTTCTTGCGGCTAAGATGCTGCATGAATGTGAGAGAGAGAGCGAGTGACAACAGAATTAGGCCTTGTGTTTGTGAGGCTGAGGAACGAGGAGCTGAGAGAAATATAGAGAGAAAGAAATGAAAGGACATTTGAGATGTTGAATTGTTTAATTGGGTTGGGGGGGTTTGGTGAGATGGTGTTGTCTCTTGAAGGAACTTGGGGGAAGAACCACAAAGGTATATTGGGTGAAGGAAAGTAGTAGTCCTTCTCACACACTCACTCTCTCACAAGTCAGTTCTTTGTTTCTGCAATGCTTTTTTCTTTTTATTATTTTTATTATTATTATTTAATTTTAATTGCTGTTAATCCGTTTGCAACCACTTCTTTCTCTCTCTCTCTTTCTTTAACTCTGCCTCTTTTGTTTTTGAAGAGGATACGTGAGAGGGAGGGGATCCAAGACAAGAGGAGTGATCTCAAAGGCTTGGAAGTTAGTCCTAGTCTGAGTCAGTTGAAGAGGAGGAGTGCATAGTGTGGTGGTAGGAGTTGAAGACTACTTTGGTAGACACAATGTTGTTGTCTTTGAGTTTTCAGATTGCTAAGTGCAACTTTTTTTTCTTTTTTTCTTTTTAAATCATTGATAGAAGGGGATTTTAGTTGGAGTTTTGTTAATTAATCTCACTTTGGATTTGACACCTTTTCGGCTCAACTTAAAGTGCATTTAGATAAGATTTTAATAGAGTATATACTCTAATTCGTTCATATCCAATTATGGATAAATTATGAGTGAGCACAATATCTCACACAAAGTGAGTACACGTAACATTTCTCTTTTAATGGGATGACAATGTGTGCCCTATGATGTGTTGATGGGTGACATGGTGTTGACACTCTTTCATATGTTGAAATAGCAAAATTGAATGAAATCCCCTTCGAGTAGCATACTCTAAGGATTGTTAATTTGGTATGCCTAATAGAATTAGGCTTGTAAGGATAAGGGTTGATAAATTTTTTAATATTATACAATATTTTGTAAGACATTATACAAGATATTGTATTATATTATATAATTTCTATCGTACTGTAGAAATAATTTTAATTGTAAAAAGAATTTGGTGAAAATTTAAATAATTATATAATAATAAATTTTATTAATTAAATAAATATAAATTTTAAATAAATATTATCATTTAGGTAATCATTAATAGTAATTATATTTATTATCAATATTCACCTATTTCGTCTATTTAAAATTTTAATATACAAAAATAGATTTTTTAATTAACTTAATTAAATAGTAAAATTAATAAAAAAATATATAAAATGAAATTTAATATTATTTATTATTATTTTAATTTTTTTAATTTTATTATGTAGAATTATATACATATATATATAATATTATTAAGGATTTATTCATTTATTTTAATAATAAATATTTTTATGTTATTAAACATTTGTTTTTATATTAAATATTGCTTTTTAATATTTATTACTAAATATTAATATAATTTTATTTCATTTCATATTTTATCATTTAATTATATTTTTTATTAATTAAAATTTTTATATTTTTATTAATTATTAGAAAAATTATAATTTATTGTATTATTTATTTTTATTTAATAAAATTAAATAAGAAAAGACTGAAATGAACACGTTCTTATCCACCTTTTGACATATAAGGGGAGTCTAATGGTTAAGTTTACACAATACAAAGATTGCACTAAACGACTAATAAAATCATTACGTTTCGTATTAGTTTATCCTATCATGTCTTATATTGTGTATCCAACTGGCTATAAGATTCAAAATAAGTTAATAATAGCAATAAGAATAATGACAACAGTAGCAACAAAATCAGATATGATGAAAAAGGAAAAGAGATGAAACAAATATACCACAAATTGTGCAAATGCACTATCCTTAAGATGTGAGTCTCCTCAAAAACTCATCTACACGTAGTCTTTGGCACACTGAGCAGCCAAATCTCATTCCCAACTTGGATTGCGCAGGTGAGGATGTGAGAGAGTCTTCTAACAGCGTAAAACAACGAGTGAAAAATGGAGAAGGAGAAAGAGTAGATGCAACAATGAGAATGAGGGAGGAAAGATAGCAAATGAGTTTGGTTTTTGGTGGATGCAATAATAAATTGGTCAAAAGCAACTTAATTCTTAAGCTCAACACCAATAGTCATAAACCCAATAGTCATAAAGACCAAGTCAAAACCAATTGACCAAGTCTCCATTAATTAGGATAAAATACTCCTCTAGATCTCTAATTATATATGTTTGTTCAATTCAGTCCTGTATTTTTTCAAAAACAATCAATTTGGTCCTTTATTTATAAAACGTCAGTCAAGTTAGTCCTCTAATATTCAATCCACTAGTGAAACAAGACTAATTTGACTAACATTTTACAAATAGAAGACCAAATTGAATCTTTTAAAATACAAGACCAAATTGAATAAACATGTATAATTAAAGGATCAAGAGGGTATTTTAGCCAAAATACTACAATGAGTTCTTAAAATAAAAAATAAATATTGAAATAACATCAGCAAAAATGTGCTAAAAATAGAAGAAAAAAAAGTTTAAGTAGATACATTCATTTATTAACATAATTTGACATATACTTATATTTTTTAGGAACTTAATAGAAAGAAAAAAAAATGTATTAGGGGTTGTTTGATAACTCTCTAATGAGAGTTATCTTTGTTTGTTCTTTCATGTAGTATTTAGACTAATTCATGTCTTTTCTAAGATGTTTAGCATCATATTCAATACAATTTTCTGTTAAAGAATGTTTCCTTAAGATTAGTTATAATCATGCATTTTAGGCATCTTTGTATGTTTGTTTAGAGTTTTTCAAGTCTCGAGATCTCTGGAAAAAGTGTGGAATGCAAAAGCAATCTAAGAACACAAGCCAAGGAAAGGAAAGAAGTCAACCTTGCAAAGTAGGTGATTGAGCGCTGCATCTAGCGCGCGATCTCCATGAAGACAATGCTCACAAGCTTATTCAGCAGAGTTGGTGACCGAGCTTTGCATATGACACTCGTTCGCTAGAGTTCCAGAAGTCATAGGCTTATCTAGGGAGGTTGGCACTCGAGCGCTAGACCTGGTGCTCTGTCGCTAGGTCGTAACTGACACGGATTCTAACACTTTTTCAAATTAATTCTCTTGGAAGGGTCTTAGGTTATAAAAAGGGGGCTATGAAACATGTTTTAATGATCATCTAGCACCTAAGAACACTAGAACTTGAGGTTTTTTGGAGAGAAATTTAGAGGGAGGAAGAGGATTAAGGATTGTACGTCATTCTTCGGTTCGTCCAACTAATGTATTGTTCTTCTCCTTCTCTTTATTTCTTCATGTTGTTTTCTAGTTCTAGAATGAACTAATTCTCTTAAGTTAGGGCTTTGATGTAAACCATGTTAATTTTCTAATTCAAATTGAGGTTATTCAGTAATTGCATGTGTTCTTTAGTTAATTTCTCCATTCTTAATGCTTGGATTGCTTGATCACTAACTTTATGAACCCTATTGTATGAAATTCGAGAGGAAGAATACAATAGTGCCATTGAGAATTTAACCGCAGGCTAGCCATAATTTGAGATAATTTGTGTGGGTTGTGATATTGCGAGGGTTTAATCATAGAACTTCAATGTTTTAATTCAACTTCTTTACACTAAGAGATTTGGTAATCAATTAAGTTAAAAGAGAATTACAAACTATAGAGAGAAGTTAGTAATTAGGATAGGATTCCGAGTTGTTAAGAAAACTAAGAAAAAGTTGAATAATTGATAGTAAAATTGGTACAATTAGCATAGGTGAAATCGAGTGTCATAACTCCATTTATCATCAACCCATTTTTTTTATGCACTTTTAATTCTTGCAAATTCTATTTTTATTGTTGCGTTTTGATTCTACAAATCCAACCAACCCATTTCCTTTCAATACTCGTGTTTCACTACAAGAAATTACACTATTTCCGTCGGTATTGAGGCAGTTACCGTCGGTACATTGTGTTTCCGACAGAGTTAGCGTCGGGCATCGGGCCGCTGGTAAAAGGTTCGATGGAAACCAATTTTACGTCGGAGGATGGAATCCGATGGTAAATTGAACCGGATTTCCGTCGGAACAATCCGGCACTAATAATAATAGTATTTTATGCAAATATTACCGTCACCTAGAACCGACGCTAATATTCCGTCGGTTAGTATTTACGTTGTCGTCGATAATCGTGCTCCATTATACCGTCGGTTATAGCCGACGGTAATTGGCAAATATTAAAAAAAAATTTCATTGCCTTTATTTTTAAATGATTGTTATTTATTTGAGTAACAATATTGATGTAAATAATATGATAATTTTATAATTAAATAAATAATTAAATAATATGTAATATACGATTACATTGATAGTGAGAGTTACAACAGATTAATGCATGTATCTCCATTAGCAAAAATAACAAATAAATTCACAAAGTAGCACTTCCCATATATATATATATATATATATATATATACATACTTGCGTGTTTAGATTAATTACATAGTTAAAGAAGCAAATAATATACACAATATATTCAAAATTAAAGTACAATATATTCAGTCATCCACAGAGCCTTCATCCTCTACGTCATCCTCAGAATCATCCACATCCACGTCCACATACACGTTCCCATCTACGTGTACGTTCACGTGCACGTTCCCATCCACGTTGACGTCCATGTGCACGTTCCCATCCACGTTGATGCCCACGTGCACGTTCCCCACGTTCACATCCAAGTGGACGTTCACGTCCTCGTCCTCGTCCTCGTACCCGTCCCAGAAAGGGGAGTCGTAGTCAGGCTCATCCCAAAAGGGGGAGTCATAGTCAGGCTCGTCGGACTCGGGTGGGGTTGTTACGGGTTCGTCGTCTTCAATGACGATAGGAGCAGAAGGATGATCGCCCAAAACCATATGAAGCTACGCTATAGAAACTTAAGTTCACAATGTATTATCAGAAAGTAATTACAAGCTACACTAGTTATACACTTAAGCTGACAAATATATACATACACCTAAGTTCAAATCTCCTATGATCATCAACCTCACAACAATTCTAATTCCTCAACTAGTGGCAGACAATTCCAATCACACACAAGTACACAAACACACAAACCCACAACCTCACACACAAACACACAAAACCACACCCACAGAACCACAAACAAATACACAAACACACAAACACAAACACACAACACACATCAGCCGCGCACACAAACACACCCACACAACACACATCAGCTAGCTAGGCACGCACACAAACACACATAGTGTCAATCCCAAATCACAACACACACGTTAAACAGAGAAAGCAGAGATAGTGTAAGAGAAGCTGGTCGACCTGTAGTTGCGGAGTGGAAGTGGTGGCGCGGCAGTGACGAGCGCGGTGGAGAGGAGAGGATGGCGCGGCAGTGGCGAGGGCGGTGGCGAGGGCGCGGGCACGGCAGTGCGAGGGCGAGGGCAGTGGACCGATGTATGAGGGTGGAGAGAAAGAAGATGAAATGAGGAGAATAGAAAGGAAAGCTGGTTAAGTAATCTGGTCGATTTATTACCGTCAGAAACCACCGACAGAAATAACCGCCAGTAAAAATCGAATTTAAAACGCAGCGTTTTATTAAAACATTTACCGTCGGTTATCTAGATACCGACGGTAAACAAATAATTTTGGCGCCAAGTGAAATTTCGAAGTTATTACCGTCGGTACAGTCAACCGACGGTAACGCCTCACAAGTTGCCGTCGGACAATACCGACGGTAAAGCCCACATTATTTTTACCAAGCCCTGGCGACACTTTAATTGAGCGATTGATAAAGACCAAGCCCAATATGGTTGTAATCAAGTTGGGAAAACAATAATATGATAATCCCCAACACCTGATTACAACCACCTTGACCTTGGTCTTTATCACTCTCCCAATTAACGTGGCACCAGTAATAAGCTCAGTAAAAATTAGATAATAATTAAATAATCAGCCAGTTAATGAATGACAAAGTCCAAGATGGTGGTAGTCATCACTATTCCCCCAACGGGACAGCTGATAATTACCATCATCTTGGACTTCGCATCCATTAGATGGCTCAGTTTACGCAACGGCGGCAGACTGATAACCAAATTAAACTAATATCACGTCCACGACGACAAAAGCATCGCACGACGGATAATAAAGGGGAGAATCGATGAGAGAAGAGAAGAGAATAGAAAATATGGTGCAATTTAGAATGATGGGGGGAGGGGTATTTATACTATTCGGCCAACGAGTTACCGTCGGATATATCCGACGGTATTGTTCTCGGAACGGTGCGACGATTAATGAGAATGTTGAACGTATTGAAAACGGCCGAGCGTGGGGAAGAGGCGTTGAATGCCCAAGGCACTTACCGTCGGTAGTTACCGCCGCTATAACCTTTGACATCTTTACCGTCGGTCTGAGCCGACGGTTATGTTCTCGGAACCGGCTCCGTCACGACAATTAATGGGTATGTTGAACGGCCGAGCGTTGGGAAGAGGCGTCGGTTGAATTCACGAGGCATTTACCGTCGGCTATTACCGCCGCTATTATCTGATATAATTACCGTCGAATATCCCCGCCGGTAACGATTGCACCAATAAATTATTGATAACACGTGTCTTTTTTCTATTAGGTGTAATTTTGCGTCGGTTATTCCCGTCAGAAATGCCATTACCGCCATAACCCGCTAAAAAGTTACCGTCGGTATTTGCGTCGGGTAGACTATCTCTTGGTAATAGCACGCCTTTTTCACCGGTCGACCGGTTATGGTCGGCTATTTTGTTTTTTCCGACGGTAAGATCTTGACGGTAATAGCCATTTTTATTGTAGTGTTTGTCGATTAAATTATTGCATAATTTTTCCTTGAGGGTAATAAATTTCATTATAAATTGAAATGACATGTACATTAAAATTGGTTAAGTTAATCATTATTTTGTTGTATAAAGAAGATTTAATGAATAAAATTAGGAATTATTAGAAGATTAACTTAACTAACATTTTATAAATAGAAGACCTCATTGAATATTTTAAAAATACATGACCAAATTAAATAAACGTGTATAATTACAGGATAAGAATGTTATTTTAACCGATTAATTATAAAGTAATTCGTTCAAATGACCAAGTGATATCTCCAAATAACAAAAACATATTGAACTGAAAAGGAATGAAACAAAACCAAAGGATCATCAAACTTACACACACGCAAGATAAGACGAGGGAGCATGGTGAGTGTGTGTGTGTGTTTGGCTAGGCCAAACTATACTAATACCATAAATAATAACTTATGGAACAAGTCTCTTAGAACTTGAAGAGAGTATCAAAATATGTGAAAGTGTATTAGTAAGAATACAAGTGCATCCTACGTCAATTTACAGAAAATAGACAAATGACAAGAGAGATAGAGAAGAGCTCAACAAGTAACGATTCTCGAATCTCATAAGACGAAATTATATTTCCTCCTTTCAATAATATATAATTGGCTCTTCTCATAGTTTCTAATGTTGTCCACTCTTGGATAGACAATACGTCTCATATAACTCAACAATGGATACTCAAAATGACTACAAAGATGCACATGATTAAATAATGGAATTAAGTAATTATTCAAATCTTTAACAGGTATTTTCGTAAATCAATTTTAATTTTGCTTTTTATTTCTCTTGCTTCCACCCTTTGTGCTTGCAAAAATGTTTATTACCTACATTATGAAGAACAGGTAATATTTTTTATTTCTTGGATGCTCTCATTATAAATAAACTTTACAAAGATGCAGTTTTCATCCAGTGGTTTATATTTATTGAATGATATTTACAATTTTAATCTTGCTAGGGATCTCTTACAATTTCTCTGAAACTGTAGAGGATTTCAATCTAAGCAGGCCACATACAAAACTCTTATTATAGTTGAATCAAGAAATCACTTGAGTCTTGAATTAGATGTGCTTCTGGGCCCACTTATCTCCAATAGAGATTAAACGTTCACTTTATTTAAGGTTAAAAGTCTCATTTAATTAAAATTTATAATCACATTAAATTCTCTCATATTTAGCAGCTCACCCTTTTTTATCTTAAAATTGCCGATAGACAACTCATAAGAACCCCTTTTAGAGCTAAACAAAGCATGCTCCAATGTAGTCTTGAAGTTCTTAAAATCCCAAGAGGTTAACGAATTTTATGTCCGTCAATCTTTTTAACGGTCGATCAGATTATCTTAACCTTGGCTAGAACATGTCCATTTGCCCAAACTCACCTACTCAATACTCATCATGATCGTGGGATATTTCATCTTTGTAGTTGGTGCAACCATTCAAACTGCTACTTCGTTTTTTTCCTTTCCATTTTTTTGTTTTCAGTTTTTAAGGGTTGGAGAAGAAACTTCTTTCAAGGTTATTGAACTATCGCTTTTTAATTAGTCATTCAGCTAGCTGTGTTTGACATTACTTGGCCAAACCTAAATCACACTTTTTAAGGCTAATGAGTTGGTAAAATGCTTTCCCTAAAACAAAATTTCAAATTATTAGTGTCTTTATGCTGTAGAAAAGTAAAAGCTAAGGAATCAGATTTTTGAAGTGTGTTGAGTACACCAGCCTATTGTTTATTGTTTATGCACGGCACAACTTCACTTCCATTGGATGTTGTTTGGTTTGCCTAGTGGGGACAGGCTTTTTTTCCAAGTTAAGGCAATCATGGAAGAAAAACTAGGGAAAAAAAAGGACAAGCCTTAAAGGGAAAAATATGCACACATACATATAAAGAAGCTCGTTTTAGTTTCTAAAAGACAAAATGCCGAAAGCATACATCAAATTAAGGTTCTCTCATCAGTTCTCCACAAACCTCCTCCCTCACCTTCATGGTCACTCTTCCAATCTCTTTCACCAATCTGATCACACTTTCAGATGTATACATCACAGTAGCTAAGTGGCAACATCAGTGTAAAAGCCAAACATGGCTGGTCCATAAAGTAATATAAGGAATAACGACCCCCTAGATTAATATATAAGAAGGATCACCAATTCTTATCTAACAGAAGTATAAACAAGGAATATAGGGTAAGGAAAGAAACCCTGATTATTAATTTAAATGGGGTCCAACAGCGAAAGGCTGTGGAGCAGGTTGAACCATAGGATGAACCACAACAATATTCGATCAGCATCAATAGGTAACTCCCACTGGAGGCAACAACCTCACTTGCCACCTCACTTTCTGTTCAGTGTTATGTTTAATCACTCAGTCCCTCCCTCAGTAGGAAAAGACTTGTTTGGGGAGGGCTGAGTTAGGGACCAATTTGGTCCATAAATCTCATCCCTCCAATATTGAATTGACGGTTGAGATGATACATATGCAAAATAGCCATTTGACCCTCAAAGATCTCCAAATTAAAGTATACGAATTGTACTCTGATCTTTGTATTTGCATTTTTTATTTTTTATTGAAGGTAAAGATGGAAGTTTAATGTGGTTAATCCTAATTTGTTAAGTTTATTATCTTGACGAGACTTTTAAATTCAACAATTTTGATATCGTAATTATGATTAATGAAAGCAAACCCTCCATTATGTTGCCCCGCAGTCAGGGCTCCCGTCCAAGGCCACCACCCCAACACACCCAATGCGCTCACCCTCAACTTCCAACACCGTGTTGCTCCACCACCGCCGCCCTCCTCCCAGAGACTGAATAAAATCAAAGAGACAAAAACATCAACGCAACCCACATCAACCAAAAATTGACTTCATCAATCTTCATCATCATTCATCAATAACAACAAAGAGTTGAGAATCTCCCAACAATTCATAGCAAATTCAAGCACTACCCACTCAATCCACATGAAAAACATGGTCATGGTCAAATCCTAAATTGGCACATCAGATCTTCACTAAATCACAGAAATAAAAATGCTCAGTTACTCACTGAAACCACATGAGACAATGAAAGCATAAGGAGAAAGAGAAACGGAAGAAGAAAAAGGGCAAATAGGACGCGGCGCGGGTTCTGCGGAGTTGACGCGTCGTCGACTTCCAGATCTAGATCCAGTGAACCTTTGACACACCGCCGACTTTCAGATCCAGATCCAACCCATCAGAGGACATTGACGGGCTTGATGTCGAGGTGGGCGACACCGTGGCTGCAGCAGTGGACGGGCGGAGAGGTTTAGTGACGAGGGGGTGCCACGAGCAATTGATAGGAAGAAAAGGAAGAAGAGAAGAGAAAAGAGGGAGAGCGGGAAGAATAGCAGGTCAGAGAAGAACAGAGAGTGAAGGTAAGAACTGTATTATTCCAATCAATGCTTATTCAAGCAATCACAACTCAGTTATATACTGAATTCAGTTGGCTTAACTGGTCTACAACAGTTGTAACTAACTTCTAACAATTTCTAACTAATTGTAACTAACCACATGTATCATATCCCCCCTTAAGAACTTCATTGTCCTCAAGGAATAACAGTAAAATCAAAAGTAGGGAACATCTTCTTAAGGTCATATAGAACTTCCCATGTAGCTTCCTCCTCTAATTCACCCCTCCATTGAGCACTTCTGTTATGGCATAGTGGCGGCACTGAACCATGCGGCGCTACAGGATCTTTAGCGGCTCCTTAAGAGTATCCAAANCACTAAATCACAGAAATAAAAATGCTCAGTTACTCACTGAAACCACATGAGACAATGAAAGCATAAGGAGAAAGAGAAACGGAAGAAGAAAAAGGGCAAATAGGACGCGGCGCGGGTTCTGCGGAGTTGACGCGTCGTCGACTTCCAGATCTAGATCCAGTGAACCTTTGACACACCGCCGACTTTCAGATCCAGATCCAACCCATCAGAGGACATTGACGGGCTTGATGTCGAGGTGGGCGACACCGTGGCTGCAGCAGTGGACGGGCGGAGAGGTTTAGTGACGAGGGGGTGCCACGAGCAATTGATAGGAAGAAAAGGAAGAAGAGAAGAGAAAAGAGGGAGAGCGGGAAGAATAGCAGGTCAGAGAAGAACAGAGAGTGAAGGTAAGAACTGTATTATTCCAATCAATGCTTATTCAAGCAATCACAACTCAGTTATATACTGAATTCAGTTGGCTTAACTGGTCTACAACAGTTGTAACTAACTTCTAACAATTTCTAACTAATTGTAACTAACCACATGTATCATATCCCCCCTTAAGAACTTCATTGTCCTCAAGGAATAACAGTAAAATCAAAAGTAGGGAACATCTTCTTAAGGTCATATAGAACTTCCCATGTAGCTTCCTCCTCTAATTCACCCCTCCATTGAGCACTTCTGTTATGGCATAGTGGCGGCACTGAACCATGCGGCGCTACAGGATCTTTAGCGGCTCCTTAAGAGTATCCAAATGACCCCACTCTTGTGGCAAAGCCCACAGTTGAATATTAGGATTCTGGAAAAGCTTAAGGAGTAACACAAGGAATGTAGGATGAATCTTTGAGTCAGTTGGAAGCTTTAGAGTGTAAGCAACCTCCCCCACCTTATGGAAGATTTGATAGGGCCCAAAATAGTACAGCGACAGCTTTTCGGAGGCATGGTGTTGTGTAGACTGTTGTCTATAAGGCTACAACTTGAGAAACACCCATTCCCCCTCCTTAAAGATGCACTCAGTTCGGCGTCTATCAGCCAGCCTCTTCATTCGAGCTTGGGCAGCCACCAAATTATCCTTTAGCTTCTGAAGCATAGTCTCGCGGGCAACAAAGCTTCGATCCACTGCCTCAACCAGAGTACTTTGCGAAAAATATGGAACGTGGAAAGGGGGAGGCTGTCCATACAGCACCTCATAAGGTGTGGCTTGTATAGCCAAGTGAAAAGTGGTGTTATACCACCATTCGGCCAACGCTAGCCATTTACACCACTCCTTAAGCATTTGCCAACACATTGCACGCAAATAATGTTTGAGACAATGCTTTAGGACTTCTGTTTGGCCATTGGATTAAGGGTGATAAGCAGTAGAAAGGCTTTGAGTCACCCCCAATTGCTGCAAGAATGAAGTCTAAAATGTGCTTGTAAAAAGAGGATCATGATCGCTAACAATGTTGGTAGGAGCTCCATGCAGCTTGTAGATATCTTTGATGAAGGTATCAGCCGACTGTGAGGCTGTAAAAGGATGAGACAATGTGATAAAGTGAGCATACTTTCTCAAACGATCGACAATAACCCATGTAGTATCCTTCCCCTCGGACTTAGGCAAATGTTCAATAAAATCCATGGAAATACTAAGCCAAACTCCATTTGGAATTGGCAACGGCTATAGCAGGCCTGGAGTGGCCACGGTTTCATATTTGCAACAGAGACAAGTTTCACATCCTTGGATAAATTGAGTCACATCCTTGCTTAGGCCTTTCCAATAGAACATAGACTTTATCCTGTGAATTGAGGCCTTAATTCCAGAGTGGCCCCCTTGATGAGAGGTATGTAGCCACTGCAGGATCAAATTTCGAACACCAGTATCTTTAGGGATCAACAATCTATGTCCCTTGAAAATCAAATCATCAACCACTTTGTAGTGTGGATGCTGAGTAGGGTCAGCTATAAGATCAGACTTCAGCTGCTGTAAAAGCACATAAAAAATATAAGCTTGCAGAATGAGGTTCCATAATTCAGAGGAAACCTGTGAAACCGATAGGTAAAGCAACTCCCCATGAGAAGCCCGAGACAAGGAATCAACAACAACATTTTCAACCCCTTTCCTTTCCCTTATTTCACCCTTCCTCTCAAGAGGTTGTAATCCCCCTTTCTTATCTTGCCGTCCTCCCAACGTACCCCTGAAATTGTTGTTGCTGCGCTTCTGCATCAATGCTAGGCTCCGCTCTTGCAACCTTGCATTTCTGGTAGCCTCCAGCAAGGTCCTGGGAGCAAAGAGCTTAACGCCATTGCAAAGCTCCGAATTTAGCCCCCTGTGAAGCACTGTAATTTTTGGTATTTACTCAGGTCCGTGCGACATACCAAATTATCGAATGCTTCTTGATACTCCTCAAGACTCCCACTTTGTACCAATTTCTTCAGCTCCTCCATGGACGAGTCGTATTCAGTACCAAACCTGACCTGAATAGCCTCTGCGAACTCGAGCCATGGTAGCCTTCCTTCCTTCCCTTGTTCCAGATTCTGAAACCATCAGAAGGAAATCTCATCCAAAGCAATGCTTGCCACTGTCACCTTCTCCCCTTACGGTGTTCTGTCCACAGCGAAGAACCTTTTGCACTTCTCAACCCATGAGTAGACGTTGTCGCGGCAGAACTTCGGAAAATCAAGTCGAGTTAACCAGGTAGGGATGCAATACTCTCCTTCGTTTCCTCCCCTGTGTCGCTGTGTCATTTCGAGCTACGTGATCTGCAACCCTAGCCCTCGCATCGCTTCTTGGAGGTCGTTATACTGCACCTCGAATCGTTGCTCTAGCGAGCGCAATTGTGGATCAATTGTCGCCATGATCCGCTCCTCTGTTTCGCGTATCGCCGTCTGCAACCGCGTCGCTTCCGCCATGGGAGGATCGAACTGCTCTAGATACCAATGATAGGAAGAAAAGGAAGAAGAGAAGAGAAAAGAGGGAGAACAGGAAGAATAGCAGGTCAGAGAAGAACAGAGAATGAAGGTAAGAATTGTATAATTCCAATCAATGCTTATTCAAGCAATTACAACTCAGTTATATATTGAATTCAGTTAGCTTAACTGCTCTACGACAATTGTAACTAACTTCTAACAATTTCTAACTAATTGTAACTAACCACATGTATCAGCGATCTCCGTGCTTGACCCACTCGCCGGAGAATGGTGGCTCAAGCTCCTATTTGCGCAACCACAACCTAAAGAAGCTAAGCTTCTGCTAACTTTCTAATATGAGGGCATTAGTGAACAATACAAATTTAAAATTGGTTTGCTAAGTAGTCCCTAAAATTTTATTAACTTCACACTTTTAGTCCAGGACCAATTTGCTCCATATCACAGCTTGCACTAGGTTAGAAGGCTCCCTCATAGTAACTCACTGCTGGGAGATATCTTAGTGGCTTTAGAAGGCTCATCTACAATATATAATTCATTGTGTTTTTTTTTTCAATAGAACTTGTCATGAAGAAACAAATTGACTCCAAGAAAAGATTAATACTGACAGAACTTCACCATCATAGTGAATCGAATTGCCTTGAATAAATTAGTTATCCAGTCATTTAAGAAGTTCGAGCAATATTCCTGTGTTTAAAATGGCATTTAAGTGACAGGACATGTTTTATGTCTCTGTTTAGTTGCACTTGAGCGTACTCATACTCATGGTGCTAAAATCTCTCAGTACAAACCATGAAAGTATTGAACTGAATTAGAATGATACTTTAAACCAAAAAGAGTTAGCATTGTAATGACGATGTATGCAATGATAACCAGGAAAAATGTGACTAGACATACACCATCATGTTTTTTAAGAGAAAGCTAAGACAGTATAGGAAAAGCAACTTCTTTTATTCGAACCTTTATTAAATAAATAAAGACAATGTATCTATGTATTTTCAACCAGCATTGCAACATTCCCATGCCTAGAAAACAGCTTCTCCCAAGGAAAAATTTTGGGGGTAAAATTGGATTTTAATGTACAAAATTGTAACAAGAAATCATGTGCTTATCTTGAGGGTCACAATAATTTAAGGCGAATCAATACTGAACAGAATGCACTGCATTCATGAATGAAGCTATTCTTGATTGATCTTTCTGAATGCCATCTGATCCACAAATGCCACTACTGACATCCACCCCTTCAGGTTTGAGAGAAGACAGAGCCTCAGAAACATTCTCGGGATTGATTCCTCCAGCTAAGAGCCAACCATATTTGCTCCTAATTTTAGGTAGTTTAAACTGCGCCCAATTGAATGATTTGCCACTGCAAAGATGTATTCTGAGTTTTAGATCTATGCAGAATAAAGAGATTATCTAATAAGCAGATTGGCATTAGGCCATAAAATAAGGGTGTCCTTACCTGCCCCCCTTTGCACTATCCACGAGAACCCAATCAACAAGAGAACAATCTTCATCGGAAATTGTGTTTAAAAGGCTCCCATCTCCATTTGCATGGAGAACAAATATTACACGATTTTCCTGAATCAAAGATGGAAAAGCTAACCGAGAACCATCTCCATGAAGCTGCGTTGTCCAAAATATTACGAGATCAAACATTTATTTGTCATGGAATACATATAAAAATCAGGCAAAAATATACCTGCACAAATTCAAGGTTTGATGCATCAGAAGCTCTTAAAATTGTATCTGCATCATCATCCACAAACACTCCTACCGGCCATGCTCCATAATCTCTAGCAACTTTTGATATCTCCTTTGCAATAGCAAGTGAAACAGAACGTTTTGAGTTTGGCCACATGATCATTCCAATAAAATTTGCACCAGCTTCAGCTGCCATAGCAGCATCTTTAGCAGATGTAATGCCACACATCTTAACCAAAGGTTGATTCTTTTCCAGATCCTTTGATGAGCAGGAATCATTTCCCAACTCAGTTAGTTTGCAGGAAACTTTATACTTCAGGCAGAACCTATTGCTAGAAAATTGCAGCTTCTCTCCTCTTAAACCTACATAAATCATATGTTAAAGCATTTGAAAAGTGGCACATATGAATTGACCTAGTCAGCTAGTCCCCATAGGTATTCAGCAAGCAAAGACTTGAAATTAAGTTTACACGAGAAATATAAGCTTGTTTGTTTTTTAGCAAACGAAGGACAAGTACTCTCATAGCAGCTGCAGTAAGAAGACAGTATAGTATATATACTCAGTTAGCAAAGAATCAGATACCTAGAATAGGCCTTTTGAAATTTGCAGCTCTAAGTTGCAAGTAACTTCCGGTGATTGAACCTGCAAAAAAAGGAACATATCTTGCAAGGTCAGTGTAGGAAATAAATGCAAGCAGGGTTAAATATAAGTCCAGCAGAAATTCATTTTCAATGATAGTAACTTAAAAATGCTAGACAAAATGCATACATCCAAATGCATTTAAAAAGAACATACAACAGCCTTATCCTAAATGAAGAGAAACTGAGCATTTATAAAGAACAAAGTTTTATTCTAAGAAACTCTTTCATAGTTTCACTTAAAATGTAAGGAGAATTATATCATTATAAAGAGCAATTTCCTCTAATAAACCTGAACATAAGAAACTAAGGGTGTGTTTGCATGTAAAAACCATAACTAAAGCCCCCCCAAAACCTTTCCTACCTCTCCTAAATACAACTCGCAAACACACCCTAAGGGGGATTTGCAATCCCTAGAAACTGTAGTGACTATGAATGAGAACAGGGAGGGTCAACAAGGAGAACTAATACTTTTGTTATCTCCAGAGAAACCAGTCAAACAAGGACTAGGATCCTCTCATATTACTCACTAACACGAGAAGAGAGTGTAAATTTATTTATGAGCAAGAAAAACACAAAATCGAAACGGATAGATTGATATAAATAATGTGGTAGGTCCTACTATAGCAAAATTTGCGTCTTTTTTTTTCCCCTCATATCACGACGCTCTCATGCCAGTGAGGAATATCCTGATCCATCAAACAATACATACCCTTGCAATGTATGTCCTACCTACCCACTATGTAAACAAAATGCTGAAACAAGACTCCAAACATTAGCAGCACAAAGAGATTGATTGTGTGTGTGTGTGTGTGGGTTGGGGGGGGGGGGG
>QANU01029832.1:449357-482903 GCA_003254905.1 Nissolia schottii
TATATATATATATATATATATATATATATGAATTACCACGTACCCAAGCCAAAAATAACTTTGCCAAGAACATTATAATTAGAAATTGATCATACTGGAGAACTGAAATGGAACCCTAAATATTATACAGTAATACAATAGAAAAAAGATCAATAAAAATTAATCCTAATTATACATAAGAGTATTCTAGAAAAATAGAGCCCTCACGACGATCAATTAGTAGATGGGAAGCAGATAGTGTAACACCCCTAACTAGTTAGCTTATACTTAAATCGTAAACCGTGCTTACTAGGTTATTAGCTGCTTGGAGGGAATACTTATAATTCTATAATAACTTTAGAAAATATCTCTTTCCCAAAATATGACCGATTTAAAACTTTTTTATTCCTTTATTTAACATAATAAATATGAGTCATGCGTGGAATGAAATATATACTACAAGCGGTAGAACCTTATGGCTTAACGATCATCAGCGAATATCATGAAAATCAAATAGATAGATCAAACAATTGACAAAGTAATTCAACATACATGGTCCATAAATATATATTACATTACACCAGTCCCATCGTTATACATGTAGCATAGTTCGAATAATATTTACAATACATAAAAGTGAAGACTACGGGAATCATGCCCCTTTCGTCCGTGCAAAATGCATCACGGTAGACTATAACGGTCATGCTGTAGTCCGAAGAATTCGATCCTTAATCCTCCTCAGAGTCCTTCTCGGGATCTTCCTCCGTAATCTTTTTTTTTTTGTTGTTATTTAGAATTGTTCTTATGTTTTTATTCCCCTTAGTGGTGTTTTTCGTTCCCTTTTATGGTTGTAGTTATTTTTCTCTTTGTGATGTTTTCTTTCTCTTTTATGATTGTTTTCGTTTCTCTTTATGCAATTTTGTTTATATGGGTCTTACAAATGAAGAAGATATTTATATTTATTGTGAAAGGAAACGTAATGCATTCTTCAAACTGCAACACTAGTAGTGTTGGTCTTCGATATGAAAGAGGTTTAGATATCAATAGTCTTTGGGCAAGGAGCGGAGTTATAAACCTTCATTTGGTTCAAAATGAAGGGTGTATTCGAATCTTATTAATATTATAACTGATGTATTATTTTTAATGTGCAAGTGTCATTAGGCTGCTGTATGAATGAAATTCTTCTTTTCTTGTCAAAAGAAGGAAGACAAGATAAAAACTTAACAAAAGTCCTAATCCTTATTTTTGTCTCTTGTCTCTCCTTTTCTTCTATACTCTTTTGTGAGCATTAGAAATATGGTTGTCATCATTCTTCTATGGCGACAATCCTACCATTTTTTCTTTCATTGTTTAAATTTTTCTCTATTGAATAAAAGGTTCAGATATATTAGATCTAGAGTTTAGTTATCTAGATTTGTCATTTTTTGAAACGAAATTTCTATTGTTTTCGTTATCTCCTTTGTAGTTATTTTAGTCCTCCTTGTGGGTGTTTTGGTTTCCTTGTTTCTTTTGTAGTTACAAATGAGAAATATGTTCAGATCTATAACGAAAAGAAATATAATACATTTTTCAAACTGCAATATTTTTTGTGTAGTCTCCGATGTGAAAGATGCTTGATATTGATAGTCTTCGGGCAAGGGATAGAGCTACAATCTGAGTTAGTTCAGAATACAAAATGTTTTTGTCTCTTATTAATTTAGTATTTTCTTTAATTTGTAAGTATCATTTAGGCTTTTCTTTGAATGAAACTTTTCATTCTTGTAAAAAAAAAAAAAAGACATTGAAGTTGATACTATTATGGCCTTATGTGATAAAGCAACAATTTATTTATTCTCTAGCTCAAATCTTAANATGGAACCATAAATATTATACAATAATACAATAGAAAAAAAGATCAATAAAAATTAATCCTAATTATACATAAGAGTATTCTAAAAAAATAGAGCCCTCACGACGGTCAATTAGTAGATGGGAAACAGGTAGTGTAACACCCCTATCTAGTTAGCTTACACTTAAGTTATAAACCGTGCTTACTAGGTTGTTAGCTGCTTGGAGGATGTGAGTTCGAGTCTCACTATTGATGTAAGAGTCACTTTAGTAATTGATCTATTAGTAATTCTACAAGCATTCAAAGATCCTCAGAGCATGTCTTGATCTTAGTCGGATGTTCGGTGTCAAAGCTACATACAATTTTATGTACCCAATAAGAAACATGTTGAGGTCGAGTAATCAACAATTTATTCTCTAATTCAAGTAGTTATGAATAAAATATCATTGAGACCAGTTATCATTTAATTCCTATGTTTCAATTTATTTATCCAATTTTAAATAATTTAAGATTTTAAAATGCATATCCACTTTACATTTAAGTATACTCCTTTCGTTTCATTTTAATTGTCCTAAAGCAAACACTACACATACTAAGATAAAAAATATATTTTTATTTCCAATATAATTGCAATTACTCTCTTTACATCCACAATACTAATAAATGTGCAACTACTACCAGAAGTATGAATGGAAAAAAAATTACACTTACATATTGTAAATGAATAGATATTTTGAAACCATAAAAAAAATAGAAAATAGACAAATAAAGCGAAATAGAGGAGATAATAATAATATTATTTTGTTTCTCAATAATGTCTTATATAGTAATGACTACATATAATTTTAGCAAAGAAAATATATTGTATTATGAGTGGCATTAGTGTAGATAATTTGGTATATTAAAAAATTTAGTATTACTACCAATCCTTAATTCTTACGTTAACTTTAAATAGGTAGTTGAGTAAAGTATTTATAAATATGTTAACATTGACATTTTAACTTGTGCTGTTCATTTATGTAACACTCTAGCTAACTGTTTATGCGTACGTCGCAAACAATACTCACTAGGTTATTATCTGCTTTAGCTGAGGTTACTTTTAGCCCCTATTTTTACCCTTCAAAATAGGTCTTACTTGAAAATATGGACCCATTTGAAAATCGTACATGTGCTTTACAATTTATAAACTACGAGCCGTGCGCGATTAAGAGAATATATAACAACAATTGCTAGCGTCTAACATAAGTTAGGTGGTAATCAAAGTAGAACATGAAGAGTGCATGTATATATAATCAGAAATGCTCCATGTACACCCATAAACCATACGTCCGTATATACACCAGTCTTTTATACGTTTTTATACACAATTAATGGTAATTATATGTATAACGTATAACTATACACAACGCCCGCGCGCCTAATCCCGAACTCGTTCTCGTCGTCGTTTTCACCCATCGTCTTCAACCTCTCATCGTCGTCATCGCCGTTGTCGTCGTCGTCATCGGCATCCTCTGTCCTCCTTTGAACCAAAACGCGAGCTCCATGGAAACCACAATCCTTCATGGAAATCAAATTCGCAAGTATAATTCCACAATCAAAGCGTATACAATCATAATCTCATTTAGTTAGTGATCGAAAATGATAATACAAGAATCTGTGGCAATTTTTCGTCATTTTTTGATGAATTCCATGGAGAGTTTTTGATTTGCAGACGTTGCTGTGAAATTACAGTGTTCTGAAGTTTTATAACACAGAAAATAAAATGTGCAAACTTTATATGGGCGTATGTGCAAACATTAAGTGAACATATGTGCAAACATTATTCACAGGGCCATAGAAATGTTTTTGTTAAGGGAGATGATGTGCATTTTGGCACATTCTCAACATTTCAACAAATAATCCATAAAACACTATAATTTGTAGACACAAATTGAATTTTTAATTACTATATGATTAAATATTAGATTGTGTAATATAATCATTATTTGTGTATCACAAATGCATAAAAAGGCAGAATTTGATGTATTACAGAATTGTGCAAACTTTATATGGGCATATGTGCAAACATTAAATGGGCATATGTGCAAACATTATCACAGGTCACAAATTTTGTCTTTGTTAAATAAGAGGATGTGCATTTTGGCACATTTTCAACCTTTCAACAATTAATGCATAAATATTAAAAATATTTTGACACAATTTTTTACATATTGCCATAATAAACATTAGATGATGTGATATAAGAATTATATGTGTGTCACAAATGCATAAAAATGCAGAATTTGATGTATTGCAGAATTGTGCAAACTTTATATGGGCATATGTGCAAACATTAAATGGGCGTATGTGCAAACATTATCACAGGTCACAGGTTTTGTCTTTGTTGGGTAAGAGGATGTGCATTTTGGCACATTTTCAACCTTTCAACAATTGATTCATAAATATTATAAATATTTTCACACAATTTTTTACATATTGTCATAATAAACATTAGATGGTATGACATAAGCATTATGTGTTTTTCACAAATGCATAAAAATGCAAAATTTGATGTATTGCAGAATTGTGCAAACTTCAAATGGGCATATGTGCAAACATTAAACGGGCGTATGTGCAAACATTATCACAGGTCATAAGTTTTGTCTTTGTTGGGTAAGAGGATGGCATTTTGGTACATTTTCAACCTTTTAACAATTGATTCATAAATATTATAAATATTTTGACACAATTTTTTACATATTGCCATAATAAACATTAGATGGTATGACATAAGTATTATGTGTTTGTCACAAATGCATAAAAATGCAGAATTTGATGTATTGCAGAATTGTGCAAACTTTATATGGGCATATGTGCAACCATTAAATGGGTGTATGTGCAAACATTATCACAGGTCACAGGTCACAGCATAAGTTATGTATATCTTGTTCCTTTCCTTCCTCCTGTAAATTATGCTTTGGTTTTTTTTGAACTTCTTTCTTTTTTAGTTAAAATATGATAACAAGCAGCAACATCTTCAATCACTCATTTCTCTAACAAATCTTAGATCTTGCACATGAAATCACAGAGAACGACGAGGTCGAAGAGAACGTCGGGATCGAAGAGAACGACGAAGTCGAAGAGGACGACGAGCAATGGATAGCGAAAATTTTCGAGAAAAAGAACGAAGCGTGGGTTCACGCGCGTGTTGGTGAGAGTGGGAGAATGAGTGGATGAAACGGTTATTTGTGTATTCTAATACGGATGTATGTATGATGTATGATATATGGGTGTACATGTAGCATAACTGATATATAATTACAAACAAGGTTCACCACATAGTCATACATTTGCTTATTAAATACATACTACACACAATTCACATAAGAGTCAATGGCCTATCTAGACCACATACAAAATAAGTATTTTTTCTACTACGTAAGTAAACATCCTGTTATCCCTTTGAAGTCATTATGCTGTGGAGCATCCACCACTTCACTGTGGGTCTCTATCATCAATGATCTTTGGGTATGCACCTTTAATCATAAACGAGCGGGGGTAAGAACATTGCGTTCTCAGTGAAAATCCTTGGGGTACGTAACTAGTTATTTGCGCTCCAATTTATGATTCCGCCGCTCGGGGATCTCTAGGTGTCACAATTATACTACAATCCTACTTATTATGATCTGTTCTAGTTATGAGAAGCTTTCCTACTTTACTAGGTGATCGAGGAAATCTAATCTTGTTTTACCTACTCATAGGTTCTCGTGTTTTCTATCCCTAGTCATCTGGGTATCGTGTCCTCTGATCACGTACCCACGCGCCTATACTCTGTGGGGTAATCTCGTGATACTACGTCACTCGATATGTTCCAACCCAAATATATATATATTTACATACACAACCATCCATCACATAACTCATGCATGCTGACTTCTCTCACACGGTCTACCAGACTCTCCTGTGAATTTATGTCTATCTCTCATATGTTCTGCTAGGCTCTCCTGGGGATTTCTTCTATCTCTCATAGGGTTTGCCAGGCTCTCCTGGGGATTCTGTCTGTCTATCATAGGTTTTGCTAAGCTCTCCTAGGGATTCTATCTGTCTGTCCACACCTCCTCGCACACCTCAGGACCGTCGTCCCTATGGCAGTGTGCAACCTAACCTTTTATGTCTGTTCCTTGAGGTAAATAAGACTCCACCCCTCTGGGTGACAAGGGGTCGCCCTGACGATGTAACCGGAAGCGGACTTAACCACACCTCCTCGTACACCTTGGGACTCTTCCCCCAGTGGTGTACGACCTAACCTTTTCTGTCTGTTCCTCGAGCCAACATGACTTCACCCATTATCGGGTGGCGAGGGGCCGCCCTGACGGCGTAACCAGAAGCGAACCATAGCTCTTACACATCTTGTCAGGCTCTTCTGACGGGAAGGGTATGTCTCTCTTACTCGTCTAGTCAGGCTTTCCTGACGAGAAAGGTTTGTCTTTGTGTTTCTGATATAATTCTCCTTAACTCACAACTTGGGACATACCACTCAAGATCTACACTCGTTTCTTATGATCAATTATGAGCTTGCCATAGTTAAGTGATAATCTCTCTAGTTATTTACCGTCGTCCTCATGATGTATGCTAATATAACGCACAATTACTTAATTATTACAATTGCAACACATAATTACAATTATCACGTCTAAAATATGTTTGTCACATCATAGATGATTGTAATATTATAAACCAATTGTGTGTGTATATATATATATATATAAGGTAAGTTATATTAAACTATGTCTGAGAATCATAAAAACATATCTTTTTGCATATGTTAAGCAAAACAATTGCGCAATATAAAATATTTAGTTTTATATGCAATTAATAATAATACATAATTAAATCTATTTCATTGTATCAAACTAAAATTCACCAATATAGTCTATATAATTATATTAAGTGACCCTAGACACAGTTATATTTTTCTAACTTCAAAATTATGACAAATCGTCCAAGCATCATAATAAACATATTTTTGGTATAAAGTCTACTAAGTTGATTTTTCACATATTATACATATAACATATAAAATTTATCAAGGAGATGAATAAGTCAGGATTACTCACTTTTTAAGCGTTCTGAAAGTTGCGAAAAAAGACTCCCGCGAACCTTGAGGCGATCGTGCTAGTTTTCCTGAATCTAACAGCGTAACCGCAGAGCGCACGAACGGAACAGAAATAAATTTAGCATATCACTTTTGCAACCACGGTTGCTTTTCTGATTTATGGCAACTTATATATAATACACATATATAGGGCTCCTGAGGCGGTGGCTTATGCCACCTCGTTAGGATTTTTTTTTTATTTTTTTATTATATATTATTATTATTTTATTATAATATTATTATATATAAATATCTTAGTTAAAGGATAATCTTTAAGGTTTTCTGTCTCGTTTTGTCCTTATTTGTTAGTGTACGGATACCCTAAAAATATTTCAGACATACCAGTGTGATCAACTAATTTTTCTTATTAGTAGTTTAATTTTTGCCGAGACATTCTTGAATTTATTTTCATATTAGTGTATTTTATGGACTCTTTTGAGTCATAATTAAATTTTAATAATAACCAAAAATCGATTCGAACTTTACAGGACTTCACGAAATNCCATCACATAACTCATGCATGCTGACTTCTCTCACACGTTCTACCAGGCTCTCCTGGGAATTTTTGTCGATCTCTCATATGTTCTGCCAGGCTCTCTTGGGGATTTCTTCTATCTCTCATAAGGTTTGCCAAGCTCTCCTGGGGATTCTGTTTGTCTATCATAGGTTTTGCCAAACTCTCCTAGGGATTCTGTCTGTCTGCATGTCCACACCTCCTCGCACACCTCGGGACCGTCGTCCCCATGGCGGTGTGCGACCTAACTTTTTATGTCTGTTCCTCGAGGCAAACAAGACTCCACCCTTATGGGTGGCGAGGGGCCGCCTTGACGGCGTAACCGAAAGCAAACCATAGCTCTTACACATCTTGTCAGGCTCTCCTGATGGGAAGGGTATGTCTCTCTTACTTGTCTAGTCAGGCTCTCCTGACGAGAAATGTTTGTCTCTGTGTTTCTGATATAATTCTCCTGAACTCACAACTTGGGACATACCACTCAAGATCTACACTCGTTTCCTATGATCAATTATGAGCTTGCCATAGTTAAGTGATAATCTCTCTAGTTATTTACCATCGTCCTCATGATGTATGCTAATATAACACACAATTACTTAGTTATTACGATTGCAACACATAATTACAATTATCACATCTAAAATATGTTTGTCACATCATAGATGATTGTAATATTATAAACCAATTTTGTGTATTTATGTAACGAAGTTTGTAATTAAGAAAATTAAACGAGCCCAATGGGTTGCAACAGTCTCAAGCCCAAGGCAAACAAAAACAGCTAAGTAACAATAACACCAGAATTCAAAGAAAAATTGGAGAACAGAGCATTATCCCCAACGGTCGACTTTGAATTGAGTAAGCCCTCGAGCACAGAGAGATCACGACTCTCGATCACCAGCGACCGTGGCCTCCCCGACGAGCTCACCCGGTGGGGATAAAGGACCACGATGTGCGGTTGCGCTCCTGCCGTCACAAGTAGCCGCGCCACTTATCTGCAGAATCGCAGGTCAGTAAGAAGCAGTAATGGAACAGTGATGAGTAAGAAGTTCAGAGAAGAAGAAGTATGGACTTACTACACTCATGAGTTTCCCAATGAGGTAATCATCCAAATATGAATTGCGCCTTCTCTCCTTCTTGCTCCTGCGCTGGCCCGGTTCCTGTGGATCCGTTGCCACGTGCCCTTTTTCTGTAACTGTTTTCCCTTTTCGAATTGCTTGCCGTTGTTTGTTGATTGTGGTTGTTGTTGCAGTGACCACTTTGCCCTTGTTATTCTCCTGATTCCCTTCTTTACCCTTGCCATTTGTTGCAATATATATATATATATATATANATTTCATTGTATCAAACTAAAATTCACCAATATAGTCTATATAATTATATTAAGTGGACCCTAGACACAGTTATATTTTTCTAACTTCAAAGTTATAACAAATCGTCCAAGCATCATAATAAACATATTTTTGGCATAAAGTCTATTAAGTTGGTTTTTCACATATCATACATATAACATATAAAATTCATCAAGGAGATGAATAAGTCAGGATTATCCACTTTTTAGCTGCGAAAAAAGACTCCCGCGAACCTTGAGGCTATCGTGCTAGTTTTCCTGAATCCAATAACGTAACCACAGAGCGCATGAACGGAACAAAAATAAATTTAGCAGATCACTTTGGCAACCACGGTTGCTTTTCTGATTAATGGCAACTTACATATATATCATACATATATATAGGGCTCCTGAGGCGGTGGCTTATGCCACCTCAGTTAGGATTTTTTTTTATTTTTTTATTATATATTATTATTATTATATTATTATTATTATATTATAATATTATTATATATAAATATCTTAGTTAAAGGATAATTTTTAAGGTTTTCTGTCTCGTTCCGATCTCGTTTGATCGCGTTTTGTCCCTATTTGTTAGTGTACGGATGTCTTAAAAATGTTTCGGACATACCGTTGTGATCTACTAATTTTTCTTATTAGTAGTTTAATTTTTGAGGAGGTATTCTTGAATTTATTTTCATATTAGTGTATTTTACGGACTCTTTTGAGTCATAATTAAATTTTAATAATAACCGGAAATAGATTCAGACTTTACAGGACTTCACAAAATCGCAAAATTACTATTTTTAACTAATATTTCAAGGATTAAAGTTTGTCAGGAAAAAAATCGGGATATTACAATTTACTCCACCATGTCGCATATATTTTTTTTATAAGACATGTTTGAGCGTTTTGATTATTTAGTTTAATTATTATTTTAACAATTTTATGAAAATGCTTATAATTTTAGGAAATAAAATAGGAAGAAAAGATAAATTGTTGCTAAGAGTCGATCATGAGAGTCGTTAAAAGAATAATTAGATATAATTGAAAGGCTCCAATATTTCTCATTTTTCTATTAAATGAGAATGATGGATAGTTCGACAAAAGTGTTGCATGACCTATACGACAAATCAAAACCATTTATTTAAGCTTTTTAAATGTTATATTTTTATATTTGTTTAAACGTTAAAGAAGAATCGTTTGATTGCATTTCGTGCATCTGTCAAGTAAATTTCTGTCGAGCTGTTTAGCATTACGTCGGTTAGTTCTTAATTCAAGAATTTAATATCTAATTAAGTTGAGAATTATTGGCATTTATTCTATCCATTTTAAATTAGTTTTTTTACTTTTTCTTTTATGTGAGTATTAAAAAAAGTAATTAGAAGATGTGAAAGTTGTTTAAACTTAATAAGTGAATAAGTATTATGAGAAATATGATAAAACTAATAGGAATGTGAGTAACTAATTTACAATGGAGAAAGTAGTTTCAAAGCTAAAGAGGATTATTATGAAATATGGTCGTCAATTACGTGTGCAATTGTATTCTCTTCGCCTAATTTTAGGTGTCGTTTTAATTAGGATCGTTTGTATTGGGATTAAAAAAAAGCATTAAATTAACACAATAAAATTTTAAAATGCAGGGAGTATAAATTATCTGGACTAAATTGTCATTTTCTCTCTTTTTTATTTCTTTCCTGTCAACGTCAAAATCGTCGCAGGCCATTCTTGCTCTCACGTTTGGCAACAACATGTGCACCACTGAAATGCCTCGCGTCTATATCTCTAACTTGGAATTAACTTGCATCGCATTCACACCGTTGCAATTCCCACAAATTCCACATTTAATGAAAGTCCATCTCACTTCCCATGCCACCACGGCCCTACTTCTTTTAAGTATTATTTATACGCTTCAAATTTTAACACGTTTGATATACTCGCAAAAAACGTGAAATTTATCATATTTTATTTTTTTTCCACTTCTTTCTTCCATAAATTTTACACTTTTAAATCTAAAAGTTAGAGCTTATATTGTTGATTTCTTGGTTTAACTTCTACCCTCTCCTCTGCCCGCCACAAACCCATCCCTTCCTTTGACGCACAAACACAACTGGGTCATGCTGGTTTAAGTACAATCACAAAATTCTTTGTCTTGTGTTGGGGCAAATAAAGCCAAATTTGTTTTAGTCGATTTGTCCTCATCAAAAAAAAAAAAATCTCTAAAACCTAGGATCACGTTTTAAGATAAAAAAAAGTATTAGTTTGGTCAACTCAAAAAATGTAAACACATTATCACAGATTCATTGTGGCCAACTAATTATTATTCTCTCGTTTCTCTTCGTGATATATATTAATTAATTAGCCTATATATTTTGCAACACTGAAGCATATCCACCTCGAAAAGCCAAAGCCCACAAAAAATAAAAAAATAAAAAAATAAAAAAACAGCAGCAGCAGCAATGTCAAGTAGTTCACCAGATTGGCCAGAACCAATAGTGAGGGTTCAGTCCCTGTCCCAAACCTGCACAGACTCAATCCCCGACAGGTACATCAAGCCCCCCACCGATAGACCAAACCATTCTTCTCGTGATACTGAAGGTGCCAACATCCCAATCATCGACCTGGGAGGCCTGTGGAGCACCGAGGACCCAGGCGCGGGAGCCTCGGTGCTCGAGCAGATCTCCGAGGCCTGCAATGAGTGGGGTTTCTTCCAAATCGTGAACCACGGGGTTAGCCCCGATCTGATGGACAGGGCCAGGGAGGCTTGGAGAGAGTTCTTCCACCTGCCCATGGAGCTGAAGCAGAGGTACGCCAACTCGCCGAAGACCTACGAAGGGTATGGGAGCAGGCTTGGCGTTGAGAAGGGCGCTATTCTTGATTGGAGTGATTATTATTTCCTTCACTATCTTCCTTTGTCGCTCCGGGACTACAACAAATGGCCTGATTCACCCCCCTCTTGCAGGTATGCATAATAATTATTAATTCCGTATAAACTCGTGAAGAACTTGTTTAGAGAATTGCGCTCTGACCTCTTGTAGAGTGANAACGGGTGGCCATCAATGGGGCACAACCCACAACATTGATTAATAAATAACATTAAATTTATCGTGCTTGTTTAAATCAGAATCACATATTCAATATCTCTTGATACTTTTATTTTTTTTCAAAATAAAACTTGAGAAACATGTCCTAAATGTTACATAAATATTGTTATTTTAACACTAAATTTAGTGTCTACACAAAATCTTTCACTCACAGCATATCATAAAACTCACATTTACGTTACATCTATAAATGTGAGCCACATATTATATTTTAAAAAAGATTTAACGTAAACATCTAGTTTAATGTTAAAAGAGTGTGCCTCTGAATGATATGATAGCCAACCCAACAAAACAGCCCTGTAACAGAATATATGTAGTCCCACTTCCAACAACAGCGACATGACTGTACCTAGCACGTGTAAGCACATGCAAGCTTTTAAAGGTGAGGAAAAGCTACCACGTGAATAAAGGATCAACATAGATCGAAAAGCTATTTTCTGAAACTGGGATGTTGCAAATTAAAATTGAGATTCTCAGATAACCATATTTTATCCATAATATTATGCATTTGTACACGATATTATTTATAATGGGTTTGTAATTCATTTGTCAGTTATAATAGCTTGTCCATAAAAGAATTAGAGAATAAAACTAACAATGACAAGAGAATGCTAATGATGGCGGAAAAAGAATGACAGTAACTATTTTAAAAATGTATAAATCACTTATTATTGCATTCAACCCTTAATAATTCAAACTCGCGAGTGGCTTCTATTTAAGTCAATTTTATTTCACTTTTGAAGGACGTCAAGTCTTCATATATAAACCACATAGATATATTTCAGTATTTGAGCAATGCCTAAAAACAATTGATTAATACTAGCAATAAGAATTTTAAAGTAGATTCATAGTTTGAAATCTTTTGGTGCGAGACCGATACGAAAATGGCTGTCAGCTAGGTCTCACCATCTTTTTTAACCTCTTGTGCTAGAAATGATTCGTCATTTTGTCCTTCAAATTATTAATGTTTCTCCAAACTCGCAATTCCAATTTCAGTTCTACTATTTATTTATTGACGTCATTATTGTTTCATTAGTCAAGCTTTTTAGTTTTGTTTCTTTTAATAGTTTAATTTTGATGCATTAACAATATAATTTTTTTACATAATTAGTCAATTAATTCATTTCATTTAAATGATCTTTTAAAAAGCAGATGTAATAATCAACTATATTTATTAATTTGTTAATATGTGATTAGATGACAGTATAAAGTTTATTTGCACTGTCAGTATATTTTAATTAAATCTTTATTTTAATGAAATATGGGAAAATGTATTACTAGTTGTTCACTATATATAATAATCTCAAAGCTTTTATTGTAACTCTGTGTTTATAACACTTAATTTTTATGATTGTAAAACCTACTAATAAGTAATAACTAATAACTGCTACATTTTTCTGGTACGTAGACTATAACAAGTAAGTATTCAACAGGAAATTATACACATTTTTTGGAGTCTATTTAAGAAAAATACATTGTCTGCTCCTAAATTTTAAAATTACAACTATGTACCTCCTCACGTTTGAGTGAGAGCTTTTTACTCTTTTGCCACTGTNGATCGGTGAAAACAAAAAAACAAAAACGAAAAAATAAATCTCCAGAGCCAAATTGAGAGAGGATATGCAGAACAATTATTTGATTTGCGATTATCCCAAAAATTGTTATATTTGAGGCGCGTGAGTGGTTATGGTAAGATAATTAAGAGTGTATTAAGCCAGTAAATTTGAGTTTATAAAAATAACCTAAGTATACAATAGGCGTGCAATGCCTAAAAGTACAAGAATAATTACTCTTTAATTTAATGATATAAAATGTGTGTTGACAAAATACCAGCAAAATGAATATGTTTCTCTCAGCACAAATACCCCTATCCTTGTCTCTGCACTATAGAATGATCCCTATAGAGAGAATGTTTGGTCCAGGGTTACATAAGACAGTGAAAGAGTAATTTGTCACGTGGAACAGATACATACATGTGACGTAGAGGTGTTGATAGTTGATTGTCTCTTTGCTTTTTCTTTCCTGGTATTAGGTAAGAGTGTTTCTCAGCAATTAATTTCGCACACATTCTCCCCATTTTGATGAATTTGCACCACTTACACTTGAACAGCATATTTATAATGAATTTGGATTAGCTTATTTTTACATTTAAAATAAATTTATCATGAAAAAAATTTTATTTGTTTTTTTTGAAAATTAAGCTCTCACATGTAAAGTAGTAGATAAACACTTGATCACAAGGTTAAGGGAAAAGTTCTTGACCCGACATTTCTGAATAAATTATTGCATACTACTTATAAGCTGAGTTGTGATTTTATATTTCTATAGTGTAACATTTTAGAGACTTAACCCATGATTTTAAATATTAACTTATACATTTTGACATTTTAAGAGATAAAATAGAAAATAAAATGTTAAATGTCATTCATCAAAGTGTGTAAGTTAATTTTTAGGCTCATGGATTAAGTCTCTTGACCATTTCCCATTTCTATATTGTGACTGAAATTCTGTTGTAAGTGCATTGAGCAATAATTATATGAGTGGCATTACATGTACACTTAAAATTGTGCCGTGTTGCCATCAAGATTTTTAATACACTTTGACTCACATTAGATGAGAATGTGATAACAACAGAGGTTATGCGTCAACACTAAAGGCTAAAATTATGGCTGTGACGACACTTGGAACTATAAATTTTAGTTGTTATTGCAACTTCATTTAGTACCATAACTACTTTGGTGACCTCATATATAGTCTCAATTGTGTTATTGTCCATTTTAATGTAATAAATCAACAAAAATGTGACAATACAGTACTAATGATAATAAGCTGAGAGATTAATTTGATATACAATTTTCCATCTCAAAAATTAAAAAATTAAATTTTAAATTTCAATGATCAAAACAACTCAAGATTACACTTTTCGAACTAACATCAAACACCCCCCTCCCCCACACAAATTAAGTTCTAACAGATGGGACGTGACTAGCTAGCACATGTTTTTTTGCATGTTTGACTAGCTCACGAATCTAGACCCAGCTAGTGCACCTTCTAGAGTATTATTTCCACCACGACTTGAAAAGTGGCATGTCTAAAATTATTATGACTAAGTAACGTTAGAGCACAACACAATAGTTGCGAAAATATAGATGAAGATGAGTTATTCCATTGCGTAGGTTAATTAAATTCTAATTGCGAAAATATATCAACATGAAATTCACAAATTAAATAGCACTGTTGCTTAATTAATTTTGTTTTGCTTTAATGTGCTTGATTTATGTAGGTTCTAAGCAATTCAATCTACAAGAGCGTGGAGCACAGAGTAATAGTGAATTCAGACAAAGAGAGAGTTTCAATGGCATTCTTCTACAACCCAAAAGGTGATATACCAATAGAGCCAGCAAAAGAGTTGGCAACACCTGAGAGGCCCGCCCTCTACCCTCCCATGACCTTCGATGAATACAGGCTCTTCATTAGAATGAGAGGACCGCGTGGTAAATCTCAAGTGGAGTCCTTAAAATCCCCAAGATAACCAATATTGCTCAAAGATGTTATTACTCTGTCCCTACACCCGAAAGGAACAATTATTTTGAAAGGAGTGGAGTTGTTCTTATTGACATAGTCCTATAAGAGTCCTATTGATATATATATAGGGAGAGAGAGAGGTAACCATAAATCTTGCAACCAGATCAGGATTTGTTTGAAAAGAATTGCACATTTGTTTGAGCACAGATTCGCTAAATTTCACAATTTCATGTGAAGGATAGCAATATTCATATTTTATTTTAAAAAAGAAAAATTATTTTCTCCTGTTTGAGTCAATTTGAAATTTTGGATAACTTTATAATTTTATGTTATCCACATTAATGTAATTCAATCGTTTCTTTCTTTTATATAGATTTTGTTAAAGGCACTTGTTAAAATAATATATATGCTGAGATGCTGCTTAGTAGTTGATAATTGCCATGCTTACATGATGATGATATGCTTATGCTTTGATAGGGCAGAGACTTAAGACTATAGGCATGATACCCCTTAGAACTGTTAGGTTAGGATTACATAACATACCTTATTAAAGACTCTGGTTAAGAAATGGACCCTAACTAAGGGTAGGTTATGACACGGCAAGACTTGGTAATTAAGTTGTCTATTGTGACGCACCTCTTTTACCTGGGAATCCTCCCCTATGTATGGGACCTCAGTCCTTGATCCCAGACAAGTAAATAATACTAAGCTAACTAGGATAACCATGTCATAATTGGTAGACTTATGTCCTAACAACGTGGATAACCAAGCTAGCTCACCTAAAATACTTTACAAACAGTAGATCTTAGGATAGGTGACCTAGAATAGTATAGGGTCAACGACTCTGTAGATCAGACTCAGTATTAGATAGCTTTGAGCACCAGGCTCCTCAGATTATAGCATTTGTACCCTTCCAGATTCAGGTTATATGAGCGTCAGGCACCTCAAATTAGGGTATGCATACCTTCACAGGTATCCGGGTTGAGCATACCGAAAATACCGAAATTTATCCTAGTGAAGCAAGGTCAAGCTAAGGTTCCTGTGAATCAAGGATCGAGAGGCCTCTCTCCTCGCGCCCCTCCGCTAGAAGGTGGGTACATGTTACAGACAGATCAGATTTACTTTACAACAGTTTATTCAGATTTACTACAGCTTCTATGTTTTATTTATCAATCAGTATATGTACATCTAAATGCCATGACTATATGTAGTATATCATATTTGTGTGGTACCGAGGCACCCACCACTGAGACGAAAAAATCACCCCTTTGTCAATATGATTTTTCAAATATAGAAGAGGACAATGAGAACATCCCCTTGTCCAGTAGAAGCAAGGATTCAATGTCAATGGTAAGCTCTGCTTCATAGTGAAGTCTATCAGAGTCATATTAGATATGCTCCAGATGTCTATGTCAGGATCCCTCATTTTAGTATTTTATATTCAGTTATGATTATGGGCATCATGAAGCTCAGTATCTCTTGTTAAATTAAAACTAGTTATGCAACGTCAGAGCTTCCTTAGGGCAATAGCCATACAAAAGGTCACGTCCTAAGTTGGAGCGTGATAGAGTGTGAGCGTCATGTTCCTGAGGTCTGGTACCATTTTTGACCATGCAAAAGATAAAGAAAAATAGAAGAAACAAGTGGACGATGAAGACTCTAGCAAAGTTGCTAGAGGAGAAGACTCTAGCAAAGTTGTTAGAGGTGAAGACTCTAGTAAAGTTGCTTCCCATTCTCATTATTCCAGTGTGGTAGACCATGATGCTCAAGCTAGTAGTGCAATTAAAGGGTGGCTAAAGATGGTTGGACTTATCCATGAGCCTCTGTGACAAACATGTTGCTCGTCCAACTTAGGGACATTAAGTCAAAGTGTTGGGAAGGAGACAACCCACCATTGTGAGTTTTTTTTGTTCTTTGGTTTTTCTGTCTTTTTCTTTTTCTTATTTTTGGATTCTTAGGTTAGTTTATTTTATTTTTTTAATCTGTGCAATATATGTAGGAATTCATGGTTAATGCAATTTGGATTAGTTGATGGTTGATCTATGAACTATGAATTGTTTCTTGTTGTTATGCATGTGAGCATTATGTTTGATTGAGCACTTAATATATCAATGCATGTTTTGATTGATTGGATGAAAAGAAGACCTAGTGAGATTTTTTATCCTTTATTAGGATGACAACATTACACGTCATACCTTTCATTGTTGTGTGCATCCTTACTGGAGATCAAGTCTAGAATTTGCCTAATTTTCTGCATTGCACTTTCACCATTATGCATGACATGTGACATGATTGAGGCATTCCTTGTGTTTTTAGCCTACATATCCATACTGTCCTACCATGAATGTTTGACCCTTGATAGCTAGTTTAAGCCATTAAGTCTTTTTGTTGATTGTTAGCACATTACAAGCTGATAACTAGGAAAAACCATGATATACCTAACTTTAGGGATTAAGAGAATTATGGTAAATTATTTCACATGTGCTAAGCAACAAGTGTAGGATTACATGAGAACATGCAACATTCAAAAGTAGGGAAAAACGATCACAAATGCTCTGATTAGTTAGAAAATCAATAAACTGTCTATAGAAACAAAAATTTGAGGCAAGCAACTTCAAAAACAATTTGTCGGGGGATGTAAATATGGTCGCCTTACTAAAAGGATTTTCATTATTTTCTTCTGTTTTTCTTCTTTATTTTTATTTTGCTTCTGTTCCTAGCTCCTTACATGAGGACATGCAATTGTTCAATTGTGGGGTATTTTGATAGGGGGATTTTATGCCCCATTTTATTCCATTATAATTGAACATTGCAGCATAAAAATGTGCAGCTTAACACTTAAGTTACCTTGTTTTGCACATTGTCCTTTTTATATCCAATTGTGAGAATTGTTGCTTAATTTTACCTTTTTATGTTGTTTATGTATTTTGGTCATAACATGAGTTGTAGACGTAAAATTCTTTCAAGTCTTATATTGTAGGAAATCTAATAGGAAGCTCTACAACTCTCATGAAGAGTCAAAAAGTTAAATTGATTGTCTACTTGGTCGTTTTTAGCTTAGAAGTAAGAACAATGATGCTGAAATTTCATATTAGAGTTGCAACAAAGATGGGGACATAACTTCTTCGCCCGATGTCCAAGCGAGGCAAAATTGAGTTTATTTCATGTAGAATTTAAAGATCTAAAATTTCTTGAAGACATCGGAGACACGGTTGCTAGGACTGCTGAAGTCATGTTTTATCATTGCAACGCTCGAAGTGATGCGTACTACTGCAGTCATGTTTCACCGCTACAACACTTAATTTTTTCGTACTGTTGTAGCATTCTTTTGAGTGCTGCAACAGTGATCCGAGAGTAAATTTAAGCCTGTGCAAACCTGAACCCTAATTTCAGTGTTTTGAGGTTATAAATAGGCCTACGATGAAGAGGAGAGACATTACTTTATATCACTAGCCTCCACCTTTTATTTTCTGCACTCTCTCTTTTATTTTTCTACACTTAGGTTTATATTAGTAGTGCATTTTATTGTTATTTATTTTGATTAAGGATTTTTGGGAGCATCTGCATTAACACACAAGCTCCCCATAGTTCTCGCATTCAAGGATTTACTTTTATCAATTTTATTCAGGTTATTTTTCTTTTCATTCTTTGTTGTTCTTCTTCTTCTAAATTCTCCATTTATCTTATTTTAATTCTTCATTTATTTTCTCCCTTCGTTTATTTAATTTATGAGTTTGCATCCTCCATCTATGGACAAGTAGTTCTCTAATACATTGAATGCGATAATTCTAAGATTAGGATTAAATTGAGGTTCTTGTGCTTAATGCTTGTTCATAATTCTCCCTCTTTCTTTCTAATTAATAATATAGTGATTGCATGATGTTAGTTAGGAATAATTCTAAATTAATGAATCTTGACGATTGTAGGATTTGTTACGATTGGTAATTGGAATTGATCAATAAGGATTATCCAAGTCGTAAAGGGAATTAGGGTTTAAGCTTATTAGATTAAGTTATGCAATTTGTTGTAAAATTAGTATAGGTAATTAAGACCAAGATCTTAGTTGTTAATGTTTGTACTAGTTAATTCATAGGGAAAAGCAATTGTGATCTCCATAGCCGAATTGCATGTTAGTTGGAGATCTCTGGTTAATAAACAACAATCCTTTTATAGACATTGATTGTAAAACCGATGATAATTAATCCTTAATTTGTGAAGAACCATGTGCATAGTATTTCTTATTATTATTGTTGAATTTAATCTATTAATTTGCAACCGAACAAGCCCCAGTTTATTATAATTGGTTAATTTGCTTAATTGAGAAACGACATAGGTTAGCCACCTTACTACGTTTTTGGAGTTACTTAATTTTATAAATTATTATTTGATTGCTCATTAATATTATGACATTTTGGTGCGTATCATTCACTAAGAAGCACTTGATATGCCTGAGCTTGCAAACATGATCCCTCCCCCATTTTTCACCACATTTGAAGCAAACTCACTCCCTTTGTCTCTCTTCGACCCCAATTGGCAATCTTCTCTCCCCAACTAGAGTTGTAGCAGTCACTATCCTTGTTGGGGTCTTTGGGCTTCCCTAGTCCATCGAGGCTGGGTTTGGTAGGTTATCTTTTGGCCCAATGTCTAGCTTTATCCCTCCTTGCTAATTCCCCTATCATGTCCATCATCTCAGCCAAGCAACGGAAAGAACTAACATTCATCTCTACCTTAGTATCCTTCCTCAACCCACTCAAGAAGATGCTCATCACTGTGCTCGGTTCAATTTCATGTCGAGATCATGCTACCATCTCAAACAGTTTTTCAATGTTATCAATAGCAAAAATCTCAAAATCAGCTATTTTTTTTCACTATAGCACCACTGTTTCCACTATAGCAATCAATTAACACTGTGAAATAGCATGGTGGCCAACTGAAAATCCATTGCCCTATTCCGCTATAGCGCATATTTTTTTTTAGGCTGCCTGCCCGGTATCCAAGGCTTAACCCTGACTAATCCGGGTCCACCCGGGTCGCGCACCTGGCTATGGCGGGTGAGTCTCCCAACGGAGATAACTGCGTACACAATGTCTCGAACTCGAGACCTTACTTAAGCGATACCAAGCCGCTTACCACTTAGACCAACTCCCGTTGGTTGCTATAGCGCATATTTGATAACACTGATTTTTCGAGTAGGATTTAATGCAGAGCGGATAGCTACAGATTACATAATTTCCTAATTTATTTACCTTATAGGTTTTTTTTATTTGATTAGTATTAATATTTCCTATTTTATTAGGTTTACACTTTCCTTCGCTATTAGTGTCATACTCTTATACTTTCTATTTAGTTATTAGTCTCTCATCGCTCATATGAAAGGTGTGAGGAGAGAAGCTCCTGTATAAGTAAGGAGTTTTGGTTTGCGTTTGAGATATTCGTTGGCGTAATAAATCATTTTATTTTAGAGATTTGTTCTCTTTGGGTGCAAGTTAGCACTGCATCGAAGGTCAAATCCTCACTCACTGCACTCATTTAAAAGCTAATACCGTTTGATCATAGAACCAATTAATGCCAATTTAGACAAAAGAGCAACAAGGGAAAAAAGGGTGTCCTGGGACAAAATGCAGAATGGCTACTTGATGCAATTTTCTGTTAAGGGAAAATGAAAAACAGATATTAACATAAATGCAGGTATGAGGAGGATAAGAAATCCCCCATTGAAGGAGGGAGAAAATTTGTGTCACAGTTAACCCCATGGGGAGCCCTCCAATCTCTCTGGGCATTTCCTAAAGACACTAAATACACCAAAGGTAGAACTGAACTCCACAACAAGATTCATGACCAGTGACAACACGTCCATCACTAAAAACAAAATTTACTTTGATAGTAATCTTTCATAAACATTTCTGATCTTGGACAAAAAGATAGGGCTACAACTCGTGTGAAAACATTATGCTACTCAGCATGCAGTATTTGGAGCCACAAGCAAATCGATGACAAGCACATATATCCCATAACCGCAAGGCAAACTTTTGCTAGAACCAAGACATACAATAATTCACCAATACAAAATCCTTCAGAAGCTTCTACGTAATTCTGATTAGGAAAAAGATCTAGAGCGGCAACACAATACCTCTCATTCCTATTTAGCCTGGCTCCAAAATAGAATGGCAAAGAGAACAAGCAATCACGGTGCGCGGCAGCGATGCATCCCATCTCTAGCAAAATTGATCCTCTGCTGGCAGTTCTGAAAATTCTGAAGGAACTTCCTCTGCTGGCAGAGTAACCTCCCATGACCATGACATATTGAGGTCAGAGCAACAAATAAAACATCTTATAACCAATGTAATTAGAATCAAAATGAGCGACAATAATGCAAATTCAATCCCAATTTCACTAATTCACACTTTCACGGGATGAAATCCCACAACCCCAGATAGACACAGGAAAAAGGGATGAAATTTTCCCTTCACCATTCATCTGGAACACAAAATAAACAACACGGGCAAACACGAAAGATCACAAAGATACAAACTTTACCCGGATTTCAAAGGGAATAGAACTCTTCGACATCTGAGAAACAACGGAGGAGAAAAACATGCATCAAAACTCAATTAGCATTGAAGTTTAGGGATTTTAGAGAAGAAAAAGATGGATGATTTACCATAGGTGAGGGCATTGCATCTTGCGATGTAATCCTTGAAGTTATCTTCAACAGTGCATGGACTCAACAAAAAGAAGCCATTAGACTCAGCTGGAGGAGACGGTCTTATGCATGAGGTATACAAATACCAGGGGAGTCAATGCTCATAATGAACTTAAGGGACTAACACCTACAACTTACACTTTTAACTCGATAGCAATGCCATTGACGATTCTAGAATATGTTATTATTATTTTGTAGACCGTATAATATAATATGGATAATAGTATGTGCTACATAAAATATGTAGTATATAGAACCAATAAACCCGACACACTTGATAGATGATTGGGTCTCTTAAATATTTGGTCAAGAGTTCAACTAAATTATAGTGTATAGTATACATTAATCAAAAAAATGGTATGCAGTATCTATTGATAAAAGAAATAGTATACAGTATCGATTGTTAAATTATTTTTGATGCATTATATGCTACTGTAACTTGTTTTGTGAATTGGTTTTCTTCTTGTTTCTTTTTGGGACAGGCCATCTCATGACTGATCTCAATTTCTCTGCAAAGCAAGCAAAAAACATGACAGTTTCTTGTATTTTTATCTGAATGCAACTCTCTCTCTCTCTCTCTATATATATATATAGATAGATATCGAGAGAGAGCCATGAAATTCTTGAGTTCTTCCTTTTCATTTTGATTTTTTTTTAATGAATTGGTTGGGAGTGAAATTTCATTATCACATCACAAAACCTAGAAACCTCTATTTTTTGGTCTAAATCTATTCGTTAGTAGATGTATTAATCAATTACATCAAGCAATCACAACTTAGAAAGGTAAAGACATATAGTTTTAGTAGCATGCAAGGATAATCACACAAAACACTAACAGCAGATTACATATTATACACAATTAGAACCTAAACAAAGAAGCCCACTAAAATAATAGGATGGAAAGCTAAAATAGTTTCACTATATGGTAGCTACAGCTAAATTATACATCCAAATAGAAAAGCCAATATTTTCTGGTAGGATAGGAATTCAGTCTAAAATTATCCTAGGGGGAAGGTATACATGTGGAGCTTGCTCCGGATACGTAGCAAGTTTCACAATAGAACTAGCAGTGAGGTTGTACCTTCTCTGTACTTCAGTAAATCCTTCACAGAGAACTTGCTCCACCCACTTCTCCACCTCTGTATCCCTGTCTGAAACATATGCGGCCACAAGCAATTGGTCCATGACTTCTGACTGAATCTGTAAGGCACACTCTGATCCAAGAATTTTGTTGAAGTTACTTCTGATCACTTTCAACAATCTATCCGCCAGCACGTCAAAATCACAAGGTTTAAAAACAACAGTTTCGTCAACTTGATCATACAAATCTTGCAACCAGAGATTTTGGTTCCCAGATGACACAGGTTCAGATTTTCCATCATCTATTTGTTGCAGTTCAATGTCTTCAGCTGGAACATTCAAATCTAAAAGACAATTGGATGTTGTGTGCGCCCTTTTAGACATATCTGGGATTAAATGCCGGTCATGAAATTCATTGTCACGAATCAACTTTCGTTTGTTTATGAAAATTAGATTCGGAAGGCCGTCTTCTAAACTGTGAGATAAACTGATGCTTTGGCTTCTAATGTCTCCAATCATATGTTCAACTTTAATCTTGATAGCTCCCCCTTTTGCCCTTGGCATCCTTTCTTCGGAATAGTTGGAAAGTTTCTCTGTAGGCATCAAACTATTTTGGTGACCCAAGAAAGAAGTCACAAATATTGCATTTTTTATGCTAACTTCTCGTCCATGTGAGTCTGTTATTTTTCCTGTCTTAATGGCTTGCAACAAACTACTCTGTGTTACCATATCCACCTTGTCTGCATTTTCTAGGAAAACCACAGACCAAGGTTTCTTGCAGATCTCCCCTACAATAAAATCAAGAGTAGTTTTCCCTCTGAATTTCACATTGCATCCTTTCACTTCTTCCAAACTTAGATCTACAAAAATAAAGTTTTCCCGGCTTCCATACAAAAACTCAGCTAGAGCAACAGCAATTTTCCTTTTACCAAGCCTATCAGGTCCCACAAAATTCATCCACTTGTCCCCCCTTTGATTAGCTCCATTCTGTTTAACACTTTTAGTTGGGCCGCTAACAATTGTTTCAACGATAACACGTAGCGCTTCATCTTGCCAGCTTACCTCCTTAGAAAGAGCTTCAAAAAGAATTTTGGGATTTCTTGCATCAATTTGTCCACCATAGTCAAAACTTAAGCAGGATGAAGACTGGGATGGATGCTTCAAGATATTCCTGTCAGCCAAATTAAAGCTTGAAGAAAATCGACTTGGAATTTCCTTTGGAGGCTCCATCGTATATTGACCAGTAGGTTTCTTAGATTTATTGCTGGTAGGAGAAGAGCATATTCCTAAGCCAAGATCCGTGGTTACAGAAGTCACAGATGTGGGAGACAGTTGACTACCATCACACACACTTGAATGGGACATGTTGCATGATTTTAGGTCACCTGACTCAAGATCTTCTGCTTTCTGAAACATCTCAGAAAGTTTTGAAGGATATTTCTCCTGCCTTGCCTTGAAAACCACAGGACAAGGACCACTTGATTGTGATGTAGACATCAGTTGCACATCAACAGGTACTTGGGAGTTGAGATTGATGTATTCACCAGGTAATTTGTCTGTAATTTTGCTGCCGTGGTTGTCAGCATCTTCCTTTTTGTTGTCAGTACAATGAAACCCCAGAACAGTCGGGCAAGAACTTGCATCAGGGAATCGCTGGTTCCGATGCTGGCATATCTTGTTCAAGTTCTTATGCGGAGGCCCAGATTCACTACCATCCAGCAAAACATAATCATCTTTGGTCTGCACTGAATGGAAGAAAAGTGATTTTTACACAAACAAATGAAGACTCCATTGATAAAGTAGAAATCAAAAGCAGATAATTCCAACCACCAAAACAAGGCAAGAGCAAATAGGAAAAACTACAATGCACAAGGTTACAGTTGCTACCATGAGCCATTCGATTTTAAAGGCACAGTTGGTGAAAGAAAGAATCTGAATTTGCACCAACACACAACGACTTGTTTATTGACTTTTCCGCATTAATGGCCATTTCCCCCGCAAACGTAGGAAGAAAAGTAAAAGGCATGTTACTGAACTGACCAGTTATTTTAGGAACACAAAAAAACTTGTCCTCTCATCAATTGCCCAATATTAGGCCCATGTCAGCCAAACCAACCCCTTGAAATTCAAGAATTGCAGGGGAAGTAGGCCCATGTCCCCCAGTCAACCTTGCCCTTAAATCTTTCTTTAGGTGGGTCATAGTTTGCCCTTAAATCTAGTTTCTCTTAAAATTCTCCATTCCATTTTAGGGTTGGTGATGAATAATCCCACTCAATCAAAATGCCTCCTTACATGACAAAATTTTATGTAATTCATGTATCTGAGTCCAACACACCTTAGCATTCAATCCTTTTACTGTACCAAACTCTGCAATCTGCAACCATGGAGGTAAGTTTGATTGGCATGGATCAACAGCTGAAGTAGAAAGTCTTTCCTTTGAAGCACCAAGGACTTCTTGTTCACACCCTTCGCTGCATTGATGACAGTGGGGAGCACAATAAAATGAGCCATGTAGTGGACCTTTCAAATCTGAAGGTGAAGAAAAAAATCCACCAAATGGCACAAATGAATCCATTAAGCTGTAAAAAAAAAAAAAACATATTTTAGACAAAACAGGTGCAAAACTAATTATCATGTGAAAGACGAGGAGTTCACATCCATTTATCATTCATAATAACAATAAATTGATCATAACAGTACCACTTAGTTCTGGTGCAGAACAATCCGCCTTTGTGCTTTTCACATATGTCAGATGTTAATTATCAGAAGAAAAGATAACATTATTTTGGTAGCAGTGAAGAACCCAATTTAATGGGATAACGAAGTGTAAATGGTTTTCAACAAAACTCAAGCTATAAACTTT
The DNA here is from genome assembly GCA_003254905.1 of Nissolia schottii. Taxonomy (NCBI): domain Eukaryota; kingdom Viridiplantae; phylum Streptophyta; class Magnoliopsida; order Fabales; family Fabaceae; genus Nissolia; species Nissolia schottii. The sequence goes on from QANU01029832.1 coordinate 475,412, forward strand.
AAAGCAGGAATTGAACGACGAACATATAGAGAGGTTGTTGCTCTTCATATCTAAATCAGCACCAATATTATGCTATACAGAGAAGTTACATCATCATAAAAGAAATATTAAAATCCAGCATATGAACACTATACAGTCGAACAGAAGAAACTTTCTAGTCAAGAATGCCACGGCAAGGAGAATCAAGTGGCACTAAACCATTAAAACTGAGAGAGGTAAGGAAAAAGAAGGCCTGCAAAGGAATTTCATGGAAGAACGGTAGAATAATCTTCCACTCATCCTAAAATCCACTGCTTTATTAGACAAACAAATAACATCATAATATTCAGAAGAGTACTAGGAGGGGATAACCACACACGCCATCTGATAAACAGACAAATAGTATTTTGTTAACAGGATTGAAAAACATTTAATCCAAAGAAACAAAGACTCGTTAATTAAAAACTTGTAAAAAAAATAAAAATAAAGAAAGAAAGAGTCAAGTTAACTGACACAGATTAACTTGTCAGAATTTTTTGATATATAATAAGATATAAGATATAATAATATATATAAGGGGCTCAGACATGTCGAATTTGGTCCAAGGAGACACGTTTGAATTTGCTTCTACATGAGAAACAACATCTCTTTTTTCTTTTTCTTGTTCTAAATCTTTTCAGAAGCTCTGACAGTAAACTTTGGATTACACAAGAAGCCAATCCAAACAGCCCTTAATCCAACCCACCATACTTTTCAGATCACAACATATACAAAAGAGAGATAATAGGAAATGATTTATGAATGGAAGAAAGGGGCAATATTACTCATTCACTCACCTGGACCTTGGCCTCTGGCAGGACTGAACAGAGGTGATTGGAAGAAGCTGCAAATCCCAATCTTTCTCCACAAAAGGGAACATGCCCACGAACTTCAAGTAGCACTCATAGCTCGCCGCATAACCCATCACCCAAAACCTCTCAAAATGAGCCTTCAACAACGTGCCCAACTCCCCAACAACAACACCACCCTCCTCCTTCACAACAAAACCCTCCAAGTCCCCCAAATTCACCACCACGCCGGGGCCCACGCGCCGCTCCGCCACCTCGCCAGCCTCCCTCACCCTCTCGCCGGACAATTCCCCGTCCTCCCCCCTAACGCAAACCACCCTCATCCCCGCCAGCTCCACGGGAAGCACCCCTTCCCTCCGCGTCTCCACCGCCTCAGAGAACCTCCTCAGCGCGTCGCCGGCGCACGCGCCGAGCAGCACCGGGTTCCTCCCTTTGCTCCGCACCAAAACCTCCCCAATCCTCCTGAAATCCCCCTCCCCTCCTCCCCCCTCTCCGCCCCCGGAACCACCGAACGGGAACCCGAAGAATCCTCCCCGGCGGCCCTGCTCCGGCAAGTTGCACAGAAGAACCGGCGGGCCGCGCGACCTCGAATACCTAAAAAGCTGCGGCAACGGACGCAGGATTGCGAGCTTGATTTCGGAGCTCCGAAAACCCGCTTCGGCGAAAACCCGACTGACAACCGGGTCATCCAGTATAGAGAGAACCAAATGCTGCAGCTCCACCTTAACGGAACTAACGGAAAACGGTTGCTGATTCTGTTGGAGGCCGTTAGGGTTGTTGTGATGAAACAGCAGGTGGCTATTGAAGGTGTCCGGGTGGCGCCGCTGGTTTGCCTGGGAGCGCTTGATTGCGGCCATGAGTGAGTTGGAGACCGGTGGGTCCGGGGAAGGGTGGGAGGAAGGAGAGCGGTCGAGGGAGACGGAGAGGCAGAGGTCCAGCGCCTTGAACTGGAGCCGAGGGGAGTAGGCGGAGCTGCGTGCGCGGCAGCACGCCTCGCGGAGGAGCGGGGAGGACGGGATGGAGAGGAGGGCGGAGACCGCGTGGAGCGACGTCGTCTGGGCGTGGCCGCGGCGCCGCGCGACGGAAACGGCTTCGTCGAGGGCGCGGGCGGCGTCCGGCGTCAGGCATTGCCGAGCTACTCCCACCGGCGTTGGCATCGTCGCCGCCGGCGATCATAAAAACAAAAAATAAAAATAATTATATGAACGAGTGAGTGAGTGACTCTATCTCTATCTCTATCTCTATCTCTATCTCTCTGGCTCTGTTGTTGCGTTGAGGTTTGAAGTGAGGAGAGTGAATTATTATTAATAATAAATATAAATTGAGGGGGGGGGGGTTAAAATGGAATAATGATGGGAAAAGAAACGAGGAGTGGGAGTTAGTGGAGGGGTGAAATGTTGCTTAATAAGGAAAAACAACAGTTGGTTTGATGTGGGAGGATATAGAAATCTAAGAAAAAGTGGTTTTGTGTTTGTGTTGGAGAGTGAGTGGTGACTCGGGTGGGTGTGTGGGGGCTGGTAAAACCTGCGTCTTGGGGGTTGCCTTCTGTCAGTGTAAATGAAATGAATCTATGCAATATAATAATGGTGGAGTGAGGGGTAAGACTGGGAGGTGATTGGCTGTTTTGTGTGAAAATGGTGGGACCTGAGGAGCGAGCACCAGTGTGAGTGTGATTGTGTGTGTGTGTGTGAGCCCCCGTAGCATTGGGCAAAGATTCTTTCCTCATCTTTCTACTTCTATGACAACATTGGACCAATTTTATTACCCTTTTTAGTGTTCTGTTAATAACTATTTTTAAGATTTTAAAAACTTATTCATTCAGAAAAAGTTGCTTTCTATGATTATGAGACTCTGTGCTTGTATAGATTAGTGTTCATATTTAACGGTAGGAGTGTTGAGTTAAATTTTATATTTCACTATTAATTAAAAAGGTGAATTCATGCATGATATAAGTAATAAAAATAATAATAATAAAAAATGAAACTCAATAACACATAACACAAAATTTACTTAAAATGATTCATTTCCATATTTCACCTAAGAAGTAGACAATACTATGAAAAATCAAACAAATCTATAGAAGGTCTCTATTATGTCTTTTATCTGTGTGTAAAACTTTTGCAGAATTTGAACTACTTTTGGTTACAATTCTAAACTATCAAATATATCTTATATACACACAAACTTCAACCTATCTCTTATAGGTAGTTTTGTCATTTCATAACCAGTGAACACCGCTTAAGCAGTTTCGTTTTCAAAGAACATCAGAATTAGTGCCAGGAATCGATCATCTTCCCCCCCTCTCTTAGCCGTCTTAAGGAGAATTGACATCCACTCATACGTCAGTTTCTATTTGTATTGTTAGTGACATCCAACCATAACATGTCCTCGTCAATTTTTGGGACATCGTCAGCTCCACCTTCATCCTCGCTAAGGCTCTGAGTTCGTTACAATCTAGCCTTATTTAGCATATGATCGTGTGTTGTCTATAAGTAAAATAGCAAGAATTCGCATTGTTATCAACACAATTTAATTAACAATATAGGTAAATTAATTATTGAGTAAATTAATACTATCGGCATGTTCCTAGACCACGAATTGAACAAACAGTCTTCTCATCCCTCTCATCCTTCTTTAGGTGAGTATACCAAAAGACCTCCGACTCAAAGGGAGGTCTACCTAAGTATCAAGTATGCATTTCGTTAAATATATATTATATCAGTAAACAAACTTAATTTGAATAAACTAAATTGAATAATTAAATTAATAATTAAAATTGTTACCATTTTTTTTCTTTGTGGTGTGTAAGGTAGTAGACCCACCAATGGGCATCGACCCCGCCTTTGTTGAACTTTTAAAAGTCTTGGCCTTCTCAGATTTTTCTTTAAATTTTTCAGTGGCCCAAATTTGGCACAACTCATCGAGCGTCTTCTGAGTTATCTAAGAGAAGGGATTTTTATCCGTGTCGTCCTTGATCTTTTTGTACAAGTGTTGCAGCCATTTTCCTGCCCTGTATCGGGAGGTTGCGTACATCTCTTTATCATCCTCATCATAGAGGAAGTGCTTCTACATATACAATTAATTAAATATATACATAACAAATAACCCTAATAATGTAGTATTAATTATATTCATTAAATTTATGTAATGATATATACAATCCATGTGTCATACATATGTCTCCTTTCTTCATCAGGAATAGTTGTCCAATAGGGCATGGGACTATCACATAACTTCTTGATCGTCTCAGTCATCCTGCTCCTGCAGTTTCCTATATATGGATACCACCTAATAACAATACAAAAATACATATCAATTAATCAATATTAATAAAAATAAATTAACCACTAATTAAACAATTATACTAACACTTACCCAATACTAGAGGCATCTAGCCTAATCCTTTCGTGAGGGTCGTTAGATGAACCATGCGAAAAGCTAGATCTGATAGAGGCCACGTCTGATTGAGAGCTGGATTGAGGCATGTGGGCCTGAGTTTGTGGAGGGGGAGGAAGCCGACGAGCATTGTTCTCGGTGTTAGGCCACACTAGTCACCCCTAATTATGGGGCATATTCAAGCCCATCTACGTATTGGCCCCCAGACTCACCCCATCCCTGAGTAGGCATATTATAGCCTTGAGGGGGCAAATTATACCCTTGATGGGAAATATTTTACCTTGGAGTCAGCATGAACCCCGAACCTGTCGGCCCTGAAGGTGTAGGCATATTGAATCCTTGAGGGGCATAAATATCCCTTTGGGCAGTGTGGGGGTGGATTAGGAGGTTGACGTTGATGTAAAGGTCGTCACAGGGAATTGTTGTCTTCGTGGCCCTAGCTCTACCTCTGTTGTTTATTCCTCTACCTTTATTGTTTTGTGAAGCCATGTCTAATTAAAAAAAAGAGTAAAAGAATAATTTAAATACATTAAATAACACAAACACACATACTAATTAACACACACGCACACACTAACACATGCACATTATCAGATACACAAACACACATACTAATTAACACACACACAAACTAACACTTATCACTAATTAACACACTTATCACATACACGAACACACACACTTTCTTTCTCTCTCTATAACATTCACACACTTACACTAACTAACACACACATACTAAAACATAAACACATTAACACTTATCACTAATTAACACACAAACACACTTATCACATACACGTACATACATACATTAACACATACACACACACACACTTACACTAATTAACACATACACTAACACATAAACACTAACATTTATTACTAATTAACACACACACATTTATCACATACACATACATACACTAACACATATACACATACAAACAATTATCACATTATCACAAATTAACACGCACACACTTATCTCATTATAACGTACATTAACACACACTAACACATATTATGACTAATTAACACACACGTATCACATATAGTTATCACACACACTAACACACAACAAACAATTATTCAATTTCCCAGCTCAGCAATCATCTATCTTATTACCGTTAACTATCCTAAGAAAAAATAAATAAATAACCTACATTATGCAGGGGGAGACTTACTAGTGGTGGCAACAACGGCGGGCTCAGTGAGGGAGGGCGAGACGAGCTCAATGAGGGATGGTGTCGAGGCCTTAGGGGTGCAAGAGGTCGAGGTCACAGTGGCCTCAGTGGTGAAGGGAGCTTCTAGTGGCAACGATAGTGGGCTCGGTGAAGGAAGGCGACTCGGGCTCAGTGAACGATGACGTTGGGGGTCTGCGGCTACAAGATGCAGTGGGCTCAATAAGCGATGGTGTCGTGGGCCTTGGGGGAACGAGAAATGCCAGCGGTGAGCTCGGTGTGGAATAGCGTCGGCACTTAAAGTGAGGGAAGGATTCAGGGGCTTGGGGGTGCAAGAGGCGATAGCGACAACGGTTGCGTCCAGTGGTGGTGAAGGCAAGTTAGTGAGAAGGAAGAGAATGATATTAGAGAAAATGAGGATAAGGGGGAAATGAGGAAGAAGAAAGGAACCCTCATGAAATAGGGTTTCGCAAACTTTTGCTGCAAATAAAAGGTAATCCGTCGCTAATCATTTCAAGTAAAATTACTGTAACACCCTTGCTAGCTGCTTTCGCTTAAGTCGTAAATAATGCTCACAGGGTTGTTATCTGCTTTGGTTAGAATACTTTTAGTCCTATATTATCTTTGAAAATATTCTTTAACTGAAAATATGGACCAATTTAAAACTTTTCTTGACTTATTTATGGAACATGAAATATGAACCTGAATTTTAGAAGACTTCCATATATACACAAGCGATAGAGTCCCAAAAGACTTAGGCGGTAACTAACATAACGGATAATCATAAAAATCATTCCATATTGTACATACATTCATGTTGTCCAGAAACAGTTACACTTTTAATTATATTTACATAATACACTTAATACATATAAGACCTAATGACATATCTAGTCCATTTAGCTAAGACATAACACAAAACACGTCACAATGCGTAAACCTCCACTGTTGTTCGACTGTCTTCCCTGAAACACCTTGACGCCAAGGCCTTTAATCGTCCAGTGATGCTTACTTCTTTCTGGTGTACTTGTTGTACTCGCCTGGAATCATAAATGAGTGGGGGATGAGAACGTTGCGTCCTCAGCGGGAATCCTAGGGCATAATTATCTGTTTCGCTTCATTTATGATTCAGGCCACTCAGGAGATCTCTAGGTGTCAAAGTATACTAAAATCCCTACTTATTATTATCTATGCTAGTCCTAAGGAGCTTTATCTAATTAACTATGTGGCCGCGGTATTCTAGTATTTACATTACCTATAAAAGGAAAACTTATCGCGTTTACTAATCCTATTCGCTTGAGTGACGTGACATCGGATCACTTACTGTCATGATTTATAATCTCTATGTAGGCAGTCTTGTGAATCATTCAACATTGCCTTATAGCGTGTACATACATAATCATATACATACATCACATATAGCATGCATGAGGGGATTTGGGTAGTTCTCTTATGCGCCCTGTCAGGTGTTTCCATCGGGGCAACATCCTTCTTATCTTTTCATGTCCATCCCTCTTTGTACCCAGCAGGACCGTCATCCCCTTGTAGTATACAACCTACTTCATATTCTTTAAACTTGAAGGCAGAGCTCATACCTGAGGTGGTAGTGTAACAACCCAAGTTTTCCCTTTACCAAAATTCCACCCAATAAATAATTAAGAACATGTTAATAAAGAAAAGATGAGATAGAAATGAAATAAAATTCGAAGAATTTATTTAATGTCTATCGTATTGGGTAAAAATAATAATTTTGCGATCTCGTGAAGTTTGGTGACGTTTGGGTTAGTATTAGGCTATTTTTAGAACTTAAGGGTGACTCAAAGGAGTCTGTAAAATACACTAAAGGGAAAATAATGTGATAATAATTCAAGAAAGATTTAAATATGAACAAGGAAAATTTCTAGGTCACAACGGTATGTCCGAAATATTTTTAGGACATTCGGACATAAATAGTTAATGAACGAAGACGAGCAAAACCACACAAAGAAAAATAAAAACACTAAGGCCAAAGGCCCAAAGTCCCCCACGGTCAGCCCTTCTTACCCGAAGCCTCACACCCCAAAATCACCAACATCATTTCCTTTCTTC
>QANU01029832.1:484437-494946 GCA_003254905.1 Nissolia schottii
TTTAACTCTCTGTGTACGTGTATTGTCGTAAGTGCGTGGCGATTTAACGGACGTCCTAAAAATTTTCTAAACATAAAAACACATTATACTAATTTTTCTAATAAGGAATTTAAATTAATCCAAGGTACTTGTAAATCAACTTTCGTAAAAGTGTGTTTTACAGATACCTTCGATACGTAATTAAATTTCGGCGATGAAAGATAATTGATTCGAATCTTGTGGAATTTCATGAGATCACAAAACTGTTACGTTGACTGGCATTTTTGGAGAATAAAATTGATGATTTAAATTTCCAGTCTTAATAAATTGCTCATATATTTATTTATTATGCAAAGCCTTTACTAAGGAAAAAGCGGGATGTTACAACTACACATTTTACTTGGGTACGAATCTCTCCCATTTTAAAAAAATCATTACCAACAAAAATATCTGTCGCAAAAGGAATATTCATTAGTAACGTTGAAAAATGAAACACTATGTTTCATTACTGCGGATATATTCATCGGTAATTACACTAAACCCTTAATCCAAAACCCTAAACAAGTGATGTCATATCAATCATAGATCAATTACATACATTTACGGGCTCTCACAAATTGTGCACACTTTTATTATCATTTTCTCTTTTGTTTGGAGAGGGATTGATCATCATGTACAACATCAATAACATACACATATAAGTTATAATTGACACATGGTAACCCACTTGTATCCTTCAGGTTAGTTATTTCTCTAGAAAATTAAGACGACTGTGCGTCTCTTTGATATATATGCCTTATAACTAATTAACTAGTTGGGCGCAAAATCAATTTCTCTCTCGTTGTTCTGTGTATGATTATTCTTAATAAATTAATGGCAAGCATGTGTAAGCTGTAAGCTTATTTTGTTTTGGTCTATATGTGGGCTTCATAATTCGTTTGATAAATTGCATGTCAAATTTTGGTGATGTGCTTGAGTTGTGATTGTTTATTAATAAAGCTGATAAATGATAAATTTAATAACCTAAACCCTAAACTTTGTCCCTAACATTTATGAAAAAAGTATAATTACTAGCAAATTTATCCGCCAGTAAAGTTTTTCCTCGATAATTTACAATTTAGAAGTTACTAGCAGACATAGCCACCGTTAATACGTTAGCGCCAGTGAGTGCCAAATTATACCAGCAGAAATGACGATGGATAATTATCAGCCAAAAAATTTGACGTTCTTCGTAACCAAAGTCCAAAAAAATTGTTTACCAATGGATTTGGGGCATAGAATTTGCTAGTACCTTTGGTGGATATATCCACTAGTAAAATTCGCTTGTATTTAGCGTTTTTTAGTATTGATTTTCTAATGGTTAACATCGATTACTAGAGTAACTATGTAATTGATGTCTAATTCAATTAAAGAGTATAAGAGACTCAAGATAATTATCTATCTTCTTTCTTCCGTTTTTTTTCATTTTAGATATCCGCTGTTTCTACTTCTATCTTCATGCACCTTGTTGTAGTTGTTTCTATGGAATATCTATCTATCTATCTATGTATCTATCTATCTATCTTTGTCATAATAAAAAAATGTAAAATCATTATAAGTAACTACTTACTATAAAAACCACTCACTATGAGTTGTCATTTTTTTTTTATTGATTAACAATATAAAATTTGTGCATAAAAATTTATCTCTTACTAAAAAAGCATAAATATAATATTTTTGTAAATTACTTATTAATAAAGCTTTAAAGATAAAATAAAAATAATATAACAGAAATTGATATGGTTTTTGTATGCATGTTATGACCCACTTGCTAAAAGTTATCACTTACAACTTCAATTTACTTTTAAAAAAATTATAAAATTAATCCCTTCTTAATTAAAAAAATTGCGTGATTTTTCTATTACTCAATTTCACTACTAGTTGATGGTAAAATAATGATTTAAAATTGTATGTCATTAACCGTATAAAAAAAGTAATTAATTTTTTTGCATGGACGAACGGTACGAGAGTTTTATATTATCATTCAATTATAAATGTAATATTAGAGACTATTTTTTTTGTAATATAAGAAATTAGAATCTCATGCATATTACTCAAACTCTTCACCATTAGATCAATTTTAATGGTTTAATATGAAAGACTTTTGAGGAAGTGAGTGAGAGACTTTGTTCTTTTTACTGTATGATTAAATGATAGTGCAAAGTATATACGCATAAAATTTAATCTCATAAAAATAAAAATAATATACAGTTTAAAGTAAAGAGCAAGTATATTGATTTCTATGCGTATATCGCCTATCTGGCTGACTTAATTTGGTGCCATCTCTTAAAAATGTAGTATTAAAATTAAACATAAAAATTAAGATAAAAAATTATAATATCAAAAATATTTCTTATAGCATAGAATTTTACCAAGTATTATACCTTTTAAAAAAAGTATCATCACATTAGCGTTTTAAAACGGGTCTCATATTGTATAGAGTAATATTATGAACTATTTAAAATAATTTTTGGGATGTTCCCGTTTATATTTACAAAGATGTGAGGTTTCTTGTCGGCCTCCTATAATGGATTCAACACCTTTATTAATGTACTTGTAAATGATTATATTGTATAATCTATATTAATTAAATGTTTGAGTTTTTTCCGCCACATATTTTGTAGGGAATTTTTCGCCCAAACTATTTTCACTAAACTTTACTAAGGCGATGTTCACGAGTTTAGAGGAGAAGAAAAGGAAAGGTATCAAGGGGTTTAAGGGAGAAGGAAATGCATGAGAATAAGAGAGTTTAAAAGGTGTTACTTCATTCTTGTTCACAAGTTTAAAAATACTCCAAAGAGGAAAACTGAAGGTTTATATGGTTTTTTTTTTACAATTTTAACATTTATTATAATAACTAAATATAATTAATATGTTTAATTGAATGATAAAATTTGTATTTAAAATTTTTAATAAAAATAAAATGATACATTCAATTAAAAATTCATTAAATTATCCCAATTTAATAAACTAATAAATGAATATTTTAGAAGATTTTGAGAATCAATAAAAATTTCAGATATCTTCTCCTAAAAAAAATTAAAACGTATGAACATGGTATAATCCGTATAAGCATTCTCTTTCCCTTCTTTTCCTTCCAAAACCAAACTCATTAACATAGCTTAAAAAATTTTTAATTTAAATTTTAGATTTCAATTCAACATTAGTATTATCTCCCCTCTAATATTTAAAATATCAAAAATAAAATTTAAATAAAAAACAAGATTGCAAATTTAAAATAATTTATGTACCTAACATAGGTACTAAATTATTATCTAGAAAAGACCACGTGAAAGTAAAAAATGAGATTTTTTTTGCTAAATAACATAGTCTAATGAGGTTTTTTTTATTAATTATTAATTTTGTGTATTGGTGAGTGTTTGGGATTGGGGGAGGGTGGAATTTGAGTATCAAAGTGTCGACGTCGTTGTCCTCGAAATCATGATCATGTTTATGGGTTGCTTTTCTTTTCGGAGAGTAAGAATGAGAGATGTGGCGTCCACTTACTTTCAGTGGGCCAACAACAACCACAATCACCCTCATTATCCTGCTTACGTGTAATTCTCTCATTTTCTTTTTTAATTTTGTTCTAATCTTCTGCAGTGAATTTCTGTTAAAGCTAAAATGAGATTTGGCCACCATGTCATGTCAGGTTACTAATTTTAGTAATTTAAGCAAAACATTTGCTTGTTTTTTTTCCTTGTCTAAATTACAAATATCCAAAATCTCCTAAACTTCTTTTTTATTTTAATGGAAGACGAAAGAAAACAGAAAAAAAAAAAAACTAGTTGTTCATGACATTCTCATGAATCCAATTAAACAAAATCTTAGTTGGGGACTTTAAATAAAGAAAGCCAGTACAATCTAAAACTCCAACTATAGCTAAAGTATTTGTACATTGGTTGGTTGTTCTTAAAACTTGCCGCAGTTGAACATTCCAATTCCATCAAAGGATGGACTCAATATCGCGGAGAAGCAAGTCCAGAGACAGGGATTGAGGCCGAAAAGAAGAGGTAACATCCATAATGGGAATAATGGATGCAAAGCCAAAATGCCACTGTCCATTTTCATCTCATAGAATACCCCATACTGAAACACCCTATCTAATTGTTTATGCTATAATCATAAACAATGCTTACTAGATTGTTTTCTGTTTTCGTTGGGTTACTTTTAGCCCTTACTTTTAACGTGACAAATATCTCTTACGCGAAAATATAGGCCACTTTTGAAAATCGTTTGTTTGCTTTATTAGTTGTAAGCTAGGAGCCACGTGTGATCAAGGAAACATATATATACAAATGCTAGCTTTTTAAGAAACTTAAGTGGTCATCGAAATAGGATATGAAGAGTATATACATATGATTACAAGCAAGGTCCAACACATAATCACACATTTACTTGTTAGTAGATATTTACACATAATTTATAAAAGTCATGTATCGTTACATAAAACATCTCTTGCCAGATGCGAGAGTAGTAACTTCAGTAGCTGCTCTGGAATAGTCTTGCTGCCGTGCCTTTGTATCCTATCGCGTATCGGCCTCGTCGATCCATTTGCTTTGCACCACTGGAACCATAACGGAGTGGGGGTGAGAACTCTTAGTTCTCAGTGGAAAACCCTATCATTGCCTAACGTTTCATTTCTCAGTTTTGTTCCAGGCCACTCAAGAGATCTCTAAGTGTTCATGCTTACTAAGCTCATACTGATTATTATCTTTTGCCTAGGTCCTGAGTAGCTTTACCTAGCTTACTAGGTGACTGGGGAATCTTGAAACACCCTAGCTAACCGCATACGCTTAAGTCGTATGCAAAGCTCACTAGGTTGTTTACCACCTGGTGGGAATACCTTAGTCCATTGTTATCTTTCGAAAATAGTTGTTTAAGAAAATAGGGATCCATTTTTTTTTAACTTTTCATTTGCAGTGATTAATTGTTAAAATAGAGCCATGCATCGGAAAGAACAAGTATAACAAGCGGTAAAGCCTTTGGGCTTAGCGGATAATAGGCGAATAATAGTAAGCATGGAATATACATTCGTTTGGTCCATCATACAAAGTCACATAGTTATAGTTACAATAAGTAAAGTACAATTAACATATACATAATCCAAAATACATAATATCAAAATGCAAGGGCTACTGGAACACTACTCAGCATGCCCTTGATCAAAAATCTCGGCATCTAGCCACCTCCGGTCCATATCCTGTCATAGCTGCTCATAGCTCCTCGGTCGGCTCATCAGCGTCCTCGTAATACGAATCATCATAGGTCCCTAAAGTCATAAGGCAGCGGGAGTGAGAACGGCAGGTTCTCAGTAGAAGTAACTCTAGTTCTTGAATCTCGGGTCATATTAGGTCGGACTTCAGGCCACTCAGAGATTTCTAAGCATGCATAGATACTAAACATCCTACTGATTATTATCTGGCCTAAGTTCTGAACGGCTTTATCTACATTACTAGGTGATATGGGAACTACTCTTGCTTACTACATTCTCGTGCTTATTAACATTACGTTTGCATACATAGCCGTCTCGAGCGTTCTCGTTGACGGTAATTACAGAATAACAGTTACATATAATCATGCACAGCAGAATGAACATGCTTTTGGAATATATGTTATTCCCACCATAGCATTGCCCTCTTTCGACCCTGCTATGACGGAATAACCTCGCACCCCCAGTGTAGGCCCTCTTTCGACTTTCCTGCGGTGGGCTTCCACCTGCCGCGTGTCCTCTCTGACCCCTCAGCAGTGAGCGAATATTGTACCCCCACCTAGCATTGGCCTCTTTCGACCGTGCTAGGCGTGATAACTGCACACCTTGCAGGGATGCCATATCGACACCACCTGTGGCGGGCTTCCACCTTCAGGATGTCCCTCGGACCTCCTGAAGTGGGATCGTTATTTGGCTCTCGTGATCACGGCCTCAGAATTTTCAGCAGTATTTCAGAATTTCATTTCTTTTCAGCATGTCATGACTTGTTTCCTATTGTTCATTTCATAATCTTTACTTATCTCATAGTTACTTCTAATTATTTAACTTTCCTTATCATAAAATGCATGGAATGCACATACTTCACATATTTCATTCACAAATTACAATTACAGCATTGAGTGCTAGACTATGGGCTTCAAAATAGCTTCCATGAACACTTCGGTCACTCTCCGCGGACTCAGCAACTACAATATACTTTCGCGGAACCCACTCAGACACTCTCCAGGGAACCACTCAGCAATTCCAGGGAACCTCCGTGGAACCCACTCAGAAACTCTCCCAATGTCCGATCAACAACTTTCTAGACCCCTCTCAGTCACTATCCGCGGAACCACTTAGCACCATCCCAGGTGCCGCTCAACAACTCTCTAGACTGCTCTCAGTCTCTCTACGCGGAATCACTCAGCACCATCCCAGGCGCCGTTCAACAACTCTCTAGGCTACTCTCGGTCTATCTCCGCGGAACAACTCAGCACCATCCCAGGCGCTGCTCAACAACTCTCTAGGCTGCTCTCGGTCTATCTCCGCGGAACAACTCATGAACGGTCCCTGGGCGAAACTGAAAACCGATTTCCTTATTTTCCTTCCTTTCTCTTCCCCTTTCCCCATGGTTATTCCTTGAGGTTTTCACACATATTCTAACTATCAAAGCCTATCTAATCCAGGTCACAGGACCCTTCAGAATCATCTCCCTAAATCCTAGCATAGGTTCTAACATATATACAAACATAAGAACATACACACACATGAACACATAACAAGAAACAACCACCAAAGAGGTGAGCAAACTAAAGTTACCCACCTGTAGAAGAACTTGGTGGTGGTGAGGGAAGCTTGGAGTGAAGTCCCACAAGCCTTGTTGTTTCCAAAGCTTGAGCTTCTCCCTTCTCCAAGATGATGATCCTTGAGCAAGGTGGAGGGTGATGAGGTTGTTCCTCTTGGCTTTTGAGACGGAAGAGAATGGAACCAAGATAAGGAACTTGAGGGCTGTGGTTCAGTTTGTGGAAGGTGGAAGGAGATGGAAAAGTGCTTGATCTCTTGAAGGCTTGGTAGTGTTCTTGAGGGTTGGCTTAGTGTGTTTTTGTGGAGGATGTGAGAAATGAGAGTTTGCCTAAAGATTGGGAAGAAGTCTCGGTTTTGGGGGGGAAGCTGATGGTGAGGGAAATTAATTGAATAATTTAGATGAATAGTAGAAAGCATGGGCATAGGTATGGCTAGTGATGGGGTTTGGTTTAGTGTGTAAGACAAGTAATGTGATGGTGAGTTTGGAAGCACCATTTAAGGGATTATCTTTGGATAAAATCCCAACTCCAAACCGTGCAGCTGTTCAGTTCCAGCCGCCTAGATTTCATCTCCTTCCCGGTTCCGGTTCGCTCGCAGTGTCGGTGCGCCGCGCACTATCGTCCAAAAAATATTCCGTTTATACCGTCGCGATCTTCTAATTCCCCTCTACCCAAGGGCATTAATATTTAAAGGTGTTTGTGAATTTTTCTCCGGGGATTATTTTCATGGACACCTTTTGTGCGTCAGAAAATTTCACCAGCGAACAGCGGCTGTTCGGTTGTCTACCGAACTTCCTACAGCGACACGGTTTATTTCCTAAGGATATTTTACCTAATAATTTCCCATCTTTATTTTCTAATCATGATTAGAAGATTAGTTTGATATTTATGTTTTATGATTATTTTTCTAAAAAAAATCGGGATGTTACAAATCTAGTCTTGCTTTACTATTTTCTCGCGCTTTCTATTCCTGGTCGTCTGGGTATCGCGTCCGCTGATCACGTACCCTCGTAACCTATACTCTATGGGAAACCTCGCACTATCGTTTCACTTGACATGCCCCAACACATAGATACATACACACACATAGCTACCTACTTAGCTCTTCATTACATATCTTAGGCATGCTAGGAATCTGGGACTCTCCTATGTGTCTTGTCAGGCTCACCTGACAGCGTCACGTTACTCTTGCTCTGATTGCTGGTCCACACCTCCTCGTACACCTGGGACTCGTCCCCTGGCGATGTATAACTTAACCTTTTCTATCTGTTACTCGAGGCGAGCAAGGCTCCACCCCCTAAATGGATGGCGAG
Organism: Nissolia schottii; assembly: GCA_003254905.1. Taxonomy (NCBI): domain Eukaryota; kingdom Viridiplantae; phylum Streptophyta; class Magnoliopsida; order Fabales; family Fabaceae; genus Nissolia; species Nissolia schottii. The sequence continues at coordinate 492,543 of QANU01029832.1, forward strand.
GGGTCGCCCTAACAGCGTCACCGAAAGCAGACTCATCCACACCTCCTCGTACACCTGGGACTCGTCCCCTGGTGGTGTACGACCTAACCTTTCCTGCCTGTTTCTCGAGCCAACATGACTCCACCTGCTCATCAGGTGGCCCTGACAGCGAAACCGGAGGCGGACAAAAGTCTAACTGTCTGTTCTGTTCTTCTTTGGCATGTCCTTAGACTTGCCAATAGGGCTTTCCTACTTATTTAACTACGTTCTGCCTTCAAGGTAGTCCAAACCCTCGGTGGTCGGAAGCTGTCTTAAGACCTCATTGTTCCCTAGGATTCAATTATTCTCTTTAACTTTAGGTGATCACTTCTAGTTATCTACAATCGTCCTAAGCCGTACGACGACCGAGTCCTCTTAATGCGTACACATATCCATATAATAGACAGTTCTCAGATATTATAGCATGTAATACACAATGCATAAACACAATCATAATCACAGCTAGAAACTACGGTGTATCCGTGTTTTCGACAAACGTCCGTTTTCTGTCAGAAATTAGTGATGAGAAACCGGAGAGGTCCAAGATCTTAACTCAAGGTTTTTGATAGTCCTAAGATCATTTTTCATACTTAAAAATCCAGATTTTGAACCCCAAATCACGAAATTACCATTTTACCCCCTTTTCCCCAAAATTACTGTTTTGCCCACGTAAAAGTCCTATTTTCTTCAGAATTTTAGTTCTCAAATACCCGATGGACTCAAGACTTGCCCTTAAGGTTTTTTATAGTTCTAAACCCATATTTTCTGAAAATAAACCCATTTTTTCAGTCCCAAAGCTTGAAATTTTCATTTTGCCCTTGTTGCTTAAAAACACTATTTTCTGCCTGTTTGTTGAGAAATTCATCGGGGACTCCAAAAATCACAAAACTTGACATCCCCACTCAATTTTTTGTGTAGAACTCAAAAATAACATTAGTTTTTCATGATAAAATTCCCAGAATACAGTTTCGCTTGAAAAACGTGATATAGTCCTAGTTACAGCTTAAGCTTTCCTAAATTCCGACAGAGTCATAGATAGCACCAGCAGTTCCAGACAAATATCAACAACACATATATATAATCATGGTCACATACAACATCATAACATCATATATCATCTAACATAAAACCACATAGATAGTGTATAAGTCGGTTTACCCACTTGGAGACTAATTCTTCACAAGTCCGCAAAAACTCCGAAAGTCTTGTAACTTGTGTTCCTTGCTACCGAAAGAATTCTTAAAGGTTATGGATGGATGGTTTTGATTAAGGAAGTAAGGAATGGTTTCTAGAGAGAAGATTATGGAGAATTAGGGTTCAAATTAAGCAGAAAACTATTATATCTGTATTTCAGCGGAATAATGGCAGAGTGTGTAATCCGGCAGAGTTTCACTAAGATTTTCATTCCATAGCTTCTTTGAAGACTCCATGGGGCTATTTATAGCCTTGGAGAATGAAATTCTTGGTCCAAAATGCCCTTGGCCAAATTTTCCATTTTGCCCCTTTGATTATGTCATCCATGACATAAACCCATGAGTCACCTACTTAGTCACTACATGAGTCATTAGGCTGAATGTTGACTTGGCCACATGGAGAGCTTCATGGCCGTGTATGATTTTGTGTCTTGGCCAATTTTGTGGCCAAGAATTTAAGGGTTCCCGACAAATCAATTTTAATCAGGTTTTATCGTTTTCGATCCCGGTGCTTCGTGTACAGTTATTCTAAAAATATTCTGATTGCGTCCTTGTGATCTCTTAATTTTTCTCATATAGGATTTGTGAAACACCCTAGCTAACTGTTTACCCGTACATAGTAAACAAAGCTCACTAGGTTGTTGTCTACCTGGTCGGAATACCTTAGTCCATAGTACTATTTTGAAAATAGTCATGGTTCATAAAATAAAGACCCGTTTAAACTTTTACTTGTATCATATTAATAAGAACATAGAGCCATGCGTTGGAAATAAATCAATATAACAAAGCGGATAACATTATGATAAATAGAACATGTAACATACATCCAGTGGGTCCACCATACAAAGTCACATCACTGTATACATAATATGTACATAGATCAAAACAGTAAATACATAAGCCAGCATATACAGCATCAAAACACAAGGACTGCTGAAATGCTACTCAGTAAGTCCTTGGCAAAACATAATCCCTCTATCTATCTCTTAGCCGCTCATGGCTCATCTGGCGGCTCTTCTGCATCCTCGAAATATGATTCATCCTCTTCTGTACCTGAAGTCATAAAACAGTGGGGAATGAGAACGGTAGGTTCTCAGTGGAAATAACCTTAGTTCCTGAGTCGTACATCAGATTATGTCAGACTTCAGGCCGCTCAGAGATCTCTAGTGAACATACATACTAATCAGCCTACT
>QANU01029832.1:496676-531675 GCA_003254905.1 Nissolia schottii
CGACTCAGGAACTAAGGTTATTTCCACTGAGAACCTACCGTTCTCATTCCCCACTGTTTTATGACTTCAGGTACCGAAGAGGATGAATCATATTTTGAAGATGCGGAAGAGCCGCCAGATGAGCCATGAGCGGCTAAGAGATAGATAGAGTGCTATATTTTGCCAAGGGCTTACTGTGTAGCGTTCCAGTAGTCCTTGTATTTTGATGCTGTATATGCTGGATTATGTATTTGATGTTTTGATCTATGTACATATTATGTATACAGTGATATGACTTTGTATGGTGGACCCACTGAGTGTATATTATATGTTCTATTTCTCATTATGCTATCCGCTTTGTTATTATATTTGTTTATTCCACACGCATGGCTCTATTTTATTATTAATGTGATACAAGTACAAGTTTAAAACGGGTCCTTATTTTATGAGCAATGATTACTTTCAAAATATAACTATGGACTAAGGTATTCCGACCAAGTAAACAACAACCTAGTGAGCTTTGTTTACTACGTACGGGTAAACAGTTAGCTAGGATGTTTCAACGAGATCGTCAAAGAGTTATTTTGAAATAACAGAAATAAAATTAATATTTGAATTTTAGTCCATTTTATCTTGCCATTTCCTTATTATTATATTTTTAATTTTGCCTTAAATAGCATTTTAAATTGGAGGAAAAAGTCGGGTTGTTACAATTTGAGTTAATCTAAGGTATTTGTGAGCTTTCTTCTGTATCCGTATATTTTACAGATACCTTAGACGCGCGATTGTATCCGGGTGACAAAAAGGGTCTATTCTAGTGTCTGCAGAATTTTAAGAAATCGAATGGAATTTCTTCTACAGATGTTTGACCTAAAAATTCATATTTCTAATGGTTTAACCTACAATAAAATTCCCAGGCATTTATCTAGCGATATTTTCACAAGGAGCAAACGGGATGTTACACATACAACTGCTTCTCTAAAGTTCCTTGAAGATGCTAACATCTACATTCAACTTTAAAATACCTAGCAAAGGACAACGCCAAGCATCTCTAGAGGATCCTTGAAGGTGTCGATATTAGATAGGTCTAAACACCAGGAAAACTCACTGCAAGTTTGCCAATCGACAGGATTACCTTGTTAATTGTCCAATTGTCAAAGGGGTCTATCACCACTTTGTTTCGCAAGTGCCAAATCCACCACATGGTGGCCAAACTTAGAATGCAATGAGTGCTATTGAGATGATAATCAAACCAGGCATGTTGTATGCAATGAATCAAGGTGACTATCATGGAGACCTACATGGCTCTAAGTCTCCTATGAAGAAGGACAACTCCACAAGCAATGAATAATGGTATCCTCCGCACCCACCCTCATAGCAGGAATAGGTCGAGCTTGCCACCATCCCCTAATGACACCGCAACCTGCTTGTTGGGAGAGCCTCATGATAAAAAAAGCCAGACAAAAGAACGGACCCTTTCAGGACAAAGGAGACGCAAATCTGTCGCAATTGTGGCAGCACCTGCATGTCACAGTCTTGACACAACAGCCAATTGTAGTAGCTACCATTGAAATTCCCCATCAGTTGCCAGATGCCAAACCCAGGCATCAACACCTAAGAAGCACAAACATTGAAATAGACACGGGACATGATACGACAAGCGACACGACAACACTCCAATTTCAAAATTTTATAGGATACAGACACAACATAAATAGGTATAAAATTAAATATTTATGATAAATCCCTAATATTTTCTTCTTAGAGAAACAAAGAGGAATTTATAAGGACAAGGTTATGGGAAAATTATGGTTGGGCTTGTGTAGTAAGGTTTCTGTGTCTGGGTTTCGATAGAGTAACGACAAAGTGTACGAACGGAACGTGTTTTATGTTAACTTTTGCATGTGATTTCCAAGAGCTACAAAGGGGTATTTATAGGCCCTCCTTGGTCGTGGGCTTCTTCAAATTTGAAGAATAATTGAATAAAAATTAGTGAATAATGACATAAGCCATGATGTCATTACATGAGTCATTATGCCTAATCATCTTTAGTGATAAACTTGGACATTTTGACTCTCCAAATGCAGAATTTATGGCCATGTAAAATTTCCTAAGCTAGTCGTGACTTTGCTCTTCAATTTTGAGAGCAAATTTTGATCGAGGTTGATCGCGTTTGGTCGTTAGTTGTTCGTGTACTTTGTGTACGAGTGTCCAAAAAATATTCCGAACAGATCATCATGATCTACTAATTTTTCTAAGAAGGAATTTAAGTTAGTCCAAGGTATTTGTAAATCTATTTTCATAAAAGTATTCTTTACAGATACCTTTGATACATGATTAAATTCCAGTAACCCAAGGTAATTAATCCGGTGTCTGCGAAATTTCGCGAAATCGCGAACTATTACTTTTACGAACATTTTTGACTTAAGAATTTATATTTCTAAATCTTTAACCTACACAAAGAGCTTGTACATGTATTTATCTAGCGAGATTTTCACTAAGAAAAAAGCAGGATGTTACACCTTGTATTCTCTGACTAGATCTAATGAGAAATTGTGTTAGGCATAAGAGAAGAATGAGTTGAAAGAGGGAGACATGAGTTGAAAAAGTTGTGTAGCGGCACACTTAATGGAGATGGAGGAGTGTTTTTAGGGTTTGAAGTTATTATTTTTATATTTTACTTTTAAATTTTATAAAAACTAGTCCTAAATGGGCTACTATTGAGCCATAAGGTAAGACTTTTTAAAATTTTTATTTTTAAAAATCCTTTGGTATTAAAGGTTTTTTATACAATTTTTCTAAAATCTAAAACATCTTTACAACGTTTAGATTTTTTGGTAATTTATTTATTATTTTTGTAAAATATAATAAGAGCATACCGGACCATGAACCGAAATAGGGTATCACCTATGTATAACCCCCTCACATACCATATATTTGATAAGGTAGCGAACTGCGTACCCAAGAGTATCGCGTACTAGGTGATTATGTGGTTAATGCTTTATGAAGAGTGGTAGGATAAGAAAATTAAAAATTGGTGTGAAGATAAATTAGTAATCTAAGTATAAATATTATTAAAATATAATATAAATTTTTATATAACTAACTTTTTACATATAATCTCATCTCTTCATTTTTTGTTGGATGTCTCACATCTCTCAAAAGTCTTATATTATATAAGTATGTAGAACTCTTTTAGCATTGGAGCTCGTTTGACAAACTTGATAGTATAAGACTTGATAGAATTAGACCTGATAGTATAAGATATAATTGTATAAGGTTTGAAAATTGTTTAATACTATGCAATGTTTAGTACGTCAGTGTATAAGATGTTGTGTTGTGTTATATTTGCGCTAGTCTACAAAAATAATTTTAATTATAAGAAAATGTTTGATCAAAAGTAAAATAATTATAAAATATTAAATTTATTAATTATTAAAATGTAGATTTAAAATTTTATTATTATTAATTATATTTATTGTCAATATTACTAATTTTTACTATTTAGAATTTTAACTTATAAAATAATAATTTATATTAATTATTTACAATTAAATTTAATATAGCATTAAAATTTTTATGTATCAGGTGTCATTATTTTTAAAAAAAATATATTATGTATGATTATATGTATATTAAGTATCTATTAATTTATTGTAATAATTAATGAATTCTTTTATTATTGAACATTTATTTTTTATATTAAATATAAGTTACTTAAAATAGATATTTATTAATAAAATATTATAATTTAATCAATTAATTATTTATCCTAACTCTATTTATTTAATATATTAAATTATTTATTAATATTATTTATTTTAATTTTATTAATTATTTATTATATTATTTATTTTTATTTAATAAAATAAAATAAATGACTGAAAGAGACCTTATATGTCAAAATTTAATTACATCTTATCATATTTTCCTAGGCAGGGTTAAATCTTATATCATGATGAATAAATTTATACAATGCATTGGTCGCACCAAAATATTGATAAAATCATTAAGTACTACATTAACTTATCTTATATTGCCTTATACCTTGTGCCAAACAAAGTCCTTGTAGATATATTAGGGAGACTACCTTCAGGAGAAGACTTTATAAGAATTTGGATTCTTCCCATCTAATAAGTATCTTTTACACTGTTTTTGGTAGAGTGGAATTAGGAAAGAAAGAAATGAGAGGAAGGAAATTGAGTGAAAAAGAATCAATTTCCCTTGTTTGGGATAACTAAATCATACCAAGGGAAAGAATAAACAGCGAAAAAATTTCTGCGGGACCCACTTATTTTGTTTCCCCCCACAACTGGGTGGAAAACGGAAGGAAATCGTGTCTAAAAATTTCCCTTCCAGATCTGGCCCATTGATTTTTTTTTTTTAGGTTATATGTTTGATATTTAAGATTTAGCCTTCACTAATTCGGGTCGATCTGGGTCGCGCACCTGATTATAGCGGGTAATCTTTTAACGGAGATAACTGTGTACGCAAGGTCTCGAATCCGGGACCTTACTTAAACGATATCAAGCCGCTTACCACTTGGACCAACCCTGTTGGTATGGCCCATTGATTTTCTAGCACCAGCAAAACCCAAGTCCCCAACACCAGCGACAGAGCTTCTCTGTTCGTGAGTCATCTCTAGCACCATTTCTGTTCACACACTGCTTATCGCCATCATCTTTATTCTATGGGGGTTTTGTTTGTTGTTCAACTATTTGGGTCCAAAGAATGGGGGACTGAAAAATAGAAGTAAAAGGAGGAGGAGGAGGAGGAATGGAGTTTGGGACTGTTGGGGAAGGAAGGGAGTCCAAAAAATCAGAGAGAGTACGGTTGAAAAAGTGAGGATAAGAAGGATTACGGTGACGGAAGGGTGGTGGCACTGTGCTTTGTTTTCTTAGAAAAGAAGGATCTAGATTTTAATTGGATGCGGAGTATTTTGGGTTTGGAGAAATTTTTTTTTAATTGGATTTAAGTGAAATTATTTAGACAGATTTGTTTTGTTTTGTTTTTTGTTTTTTTCTTTTTACTTTAGGAGAAATTGTTGAGAAGATAAATTTAAAAAAAAATGAGAATAAAGTTATTTGAGTGAGTGTCATTTCTTATTATTAATATAAAAATATGACATAACTTATCAAATTTATTTAAATTTTATTGTCAAAATAACTTTTTATTAGAATATATAAGTAAAAGTGTCAACCATCATTATTATTATTTTTTCTTTTCTTTCACTTTTCTATTTAACCAAATAAAAGAAAATAAAATTTCTTCTATTTTTCTTCCTCACATTATTTTCTCTTCATCTAAACTTATGAAAATCAAATTTCACTCATTTTCTTTTCTTATAGTATTTCTTTTCATTTTCTTTCCGTTCCAAAACCCACTATTAGGGCATGATTCTCCTATTGTCCTTTTACTCCTTACCTTCGTGAGAAGGCCTTATCACTCGCACCAAAATTTAAGGATGTAAATTTATAATGTAGCGTCTCGTATCATAATGATGGCATCTAAGAATTCTTAGCACCTGCTTGTCGTTGAATAAAAGCAGCATCTATCTAAGCATTAAGATTAAAATGCTCTTTTACTGCTGCCCACTTGCTCGTACAATTTGCGTTTACCGGCAAGAGATAATGGGAATTTATTTATGTTGTAGCTAGTGCACAATTAATCCATAACCATAATTTAATTTTTTTTAATCCCAAGTTGAGCTTATGATTGATTGTCCACTAACCAATGTTTCCTTAACAGTAAAAGCCAAATCAACTTTGTGATTGGGCTGCTTTATTATTACCAGTCTCCACCCTGCGTTGTGTAATTCAGAGAGTCAAATGCTACCTAGCTTTCCCACTGGTCAAGCGATCGATCTAAGTCAATTTGTAACTTTTGAGAGTGGAGAGGAAAAAGAAATAAAGACAAATAACATGGAATTATTTTTCAGTTATCCCTTTCATGTTATTTTTATGATGAATTTACTTTTATGCAGAACCCACATAATATTTTTCTGTAGAGTCAATATTATTTATTTAATTAATGAATTTATTTACAAATTAAATTAAGAGTTCAATCGGTATGCATTAATAATATAAATTAATTTTATATTATCAATCAATTAAAATTTAGCAGGTCCGTTATAGTAAGGAAAAAAAATAAAGAAAAGGTTTACAAATATTAAAATTACATATAGTAGTATCAAAATTTAATTGGCTTATAGTTACGGATGAAAATAGGTTAGATTGAACTAAACTTTAGCTTAAACAAGTATGGTCTGTGTACTAAAGTATATGAAAATATGTGGTTTGAGCCTGGCCTATTAGCTTAATATAGGTTTTTTTTAAAGGCTTAGTTTAATTATCTTTTATAAAATCCTAATCTAACTTACAAACCTGTTTAGAAGCTTATTTAATATTAAGGTCTTAAAATATATACAAATTTTACTCTCACATAGGCCAAAAGAACTACAAATAGGTCAATAAACATATTTCTAAATAGCTAAAAATTTCTAAAAGGCCTCCTAAATAAGTCGAAAAGCCTACTACTATTACTAAAAAATTGATAACATTTTATAAATAGGTCATGTGTCAAGTTTAACAAACTTCTTCTTTAGTCTATGACCTAGCCTTTTAAGTTAAGAAGGCTTTGAAAAATGCTTAGACTTACTTAATTATTAAAAGGGCTAGATCACATTTAGCTTTATATGAGTTAGGTCAAAGACTTCTCACGAATAAAGTGGCTTACTTTTATCCACACTAACAATGAAGTAGTACGTACCGTTCAAACTCTTAAATTAATGATAAATTATTTGCAAAATCATGTATTCAATGAAAAATGAAAAAAATCATTTGGTTGTTCTAATTTGGTCATGTGCAAACATCGAAAATTGATCTTCTTAATTAGATTTTTTTAATTGAGGAGGTGAGATGAGATCTATATATGATATAAGTAATAAAAAAATTAATGATGAGAGATTGTAAAAAGTTGAATTGAGTGAATCTATTTTCACAAATACCACTTCCAAAATTGAAAAGAAGCATGAGAAGAAAAAGAGATGGTCAAAGAGGTCTCTTCAAATTGTAGTAAAGGGGTTGAGTGAAAGGAATAGGGAGAAAGAAAGAAAGAAAGAACCCTACAACCGCCACCGCACATATATCACTCATCACTACAACAACACAATATTTCATATTGGCACATATATAGTGTATGATGTGAAGCCGCCACCGCTTTCTCTCTTTCACACAGCTTGGGCTGTGAGAAAGAAGCATCCCCTATCACCATCACATTGCCTTTACATTTCTTTTCCCACTTCCTCTCTCTTAACCCACCGAAGAGAGGCAGAGAGAGAGAGAAAGGTTATAAAAGGCTATGGATTTGACATTCAAATTTGTTGTTACCTAGTGTGTGTGCTTTTGCCAACGCTTTCAGCTGCTTTCCCCTTCTTCTTTTTTTCCCACTTTTCTTCCCTTACTCCAAAATACCAAACAGGGTCCTCCTCCAACTCCAACGGCAATAATACACCATATGAACTTTGCAACAGGAAATAAAGTAACTTTATTTGTTGACATTTTTTAAATTAAATTAATGAATACAAGGATATGTGCATGTGATTTTAAAGCATTAGTTGAGACCGGAGAGAAAATTTAGACTTCATTCTCAACTAACAAGCATGTAACTTTTCAAAATGATATTTTGTATGACATTATGTTAAATATATTTTTGATTACACTGGCAACAGACATTTTAATTTTAAGTGATAAATCTTTTTAATGTTGAGATTAAAATATCATTTTATATGTGATGAGAACATATACAAATATTGTGACCACATAATTAAAATTATCTATCTAAGATATCTCTAAAATAATTCAAATAATATTATTAATATATATGAACTTGCTTAGTGCCCACCATTAGAGTTGACTCCATTCCATTAGTCCAATCCTGGTTTACAACTGATCAAGCTATTTATTTAGTATATCAAATTGTGCTTCTATTCTCTTGTTTATCTCATTTTTAATTTTGCTATTGTTGTAAAAAAAAAATTATTGCCCTTGCCTTTTTTTTATTTCCTATAAAAGAGAAGAAAAGGAGTGTAAAATATTTCATTAAAAGTTTAATTATTCTACTAAAGTACATCTGATGTTTCCATTGCAAGATTTTTTGTGACATGAATATATTCTCTGTCAATCACAACTCCATTTGAGCCAATTAGACACATGCACTGAAACCCTGAGCCTGTTCAATTTGTCCTTTTTCTTTCTTTCTTCTTACACATGTCTACGGACGATTAAAGAGTTGGATCGAGATGCATGCATGATGCATGTTTAATTGGATCGAGATGCATGCATGATGCATGTTTAAAGATTTTCAAAATCTGAACAACCTAAAGCTAATAGTTTAATTTTAAATCAGATTGAAGTTGAAAAACTAGCTAGGATTGGATTGACAGCATTTCAGATGTAGCTAGCTAGTGATGAGAGAGGAATGGGAGCAATATAGGTAGCATAGGATTCTTAGGGCAGTGTATGATAATGAGAGGGGAGAGGAAGAACAACACGCGAAGACAACCCAAAGATCCAAAGTGTAAAGCAACAAAAACAAGAGCAGAGGGGCCGGCAGAACAGAATATATAGTGTAGCACTCTTAATAGTTAATTTTTCTCAATGTTCTAACTAGCAAGAGGATGTTTGGTTTCTATTTTCATATTCGCTTTCTCCATTTTTTTAGATTTTATAAAAAAGATATTAAAATTAATTTTTTTTATAAAACCAAAAAAATTTAAGAATTTTCAATAATAAATAAGAAATAAGAAATATACAGACAAATATTTATTTACGTCCCATAATCCGTCTATAATTATTGAAAATATTAATTTTATAATTAGAAACAAAAAATTTGTCTATAATTATAAATTATTATTGCTTTATAAAAATAGAAATTTTATAGGTAATTTTATAACGTGTGTGCTCACATATATATATATATATATATATATATATATACACACACACACAGAGACACCCATCAGTATACTTTGTATTTATTATTAAAAATTTCTATTTTTTGTTATATACAAAAAACTTGCCTGTAATTAAAAAATCAATTAATATTATAGACAAATTTTGTTGTCTATCAAATTTTCCTATATTTAGCATTAATGGTTTGACGGAAATTTGAGTGAGATACTATTTTGTCAATAGTTTAATGCAGATGTTATTTAATCAAACAAAAATGTTATACGTATACTCAATTTTATACACTCATATATACACCATTAATAATGCACAAACTTTATTCTCATGAGTGCACAAACATTACAAATTTATAGATGATATTCTCAATTATACTTAATCAAGTGCACAAACATTACAGGTATTAAAACACAAACTTTATGTATATAAATATAAAATATATGTATAGTGTAAATTTTTCGGTGTACATATAACAGGACTCTTAGCCAAATCTGTAGGACACTAAAAGCAATTTATCCTTGTTGCTATTGTTCTATCTTGTCTACTTTTCACCCTATTTTTTTTTTGGTGCATTACTTTACACCCTATACTTAAGAATCTCAGATCGGTCGGACTTCTAATTCAGAATATATTGCTTACCTTACACCAATTCTACATATCATCTTATAGACTAATCAAACTTTGACTATTGACTATTGACTATTGACTATTGACTATTGACCATTCATATTGCAGTCCCGGGACAATTTCTCTTCACGATGGTTACTATTGTTAATGTTATTGTGGATTGCTTTAGGTTAAGTCTTTGGACCTTGGCAAAGTGCCTCTGGGTCTATGCAAATAATTATAATTGTATAGCAATAACATGAATTGTCATTTTCACATTTGGCACCACTAAATATTGATATTTAATTTTGTTGACAGTCACATCCAACTAAATTAGAAAGTTATATAGGTTATTATTGGTAAAACCATTGCTAGTCAATCAGATATGGGGCATCTGTGTCGATAAAAAGACTGTGCAGAGATGGTTTCATCATGACATATGACTTATCATTTTCATAATTGATGTTCGGCCAGGAAAGAATATTTTCATGTAAATATTTTGCATAATTTAACTTTGTAGTTGTTACGAACGATTCGGTTAATATCAAGATGATTCGTAACTCGGTCCCTAGTGTAAGTCAGGAAGTTGGAGTGATGAACCTTGTCTTCAGTCTTCAATCATAATCAGGATGGTGACGGGGGTACCTGCAAAGACACTCCAACATCCAAGTAAGCTTTTATTGTATATGAGTAGTTAAAAATGAACAAAACGTACCTCAGTATCTTTGCTTTGTGTAACTTGTCCATGTAGATAACCGTTTGTAGGTATTTAGTATGTGTAACAATTCATAATGGAACATAAATGGGCTGTTGAAAGCCTTGATGATGCTATTGAAACATAGAATCGTTGTTATAAATGTATGGGTGACTATTTATGGCCTTCATTATTATGTAATGGTTACTGTTCCTAGCCCGATCAATCTCGATATAAAAGACACTCAGATTGGTTGTCCCGAGATGTGATCAGGGATGCCTCGGCATACCGTGTCGTGTATCCTTCTACATCTGGGTACCAAAAGATATAAGTCAGGACTATGTTAAGTCTGTAACATAAGCCCCCCAGTCGACATGTGTTTATAAAGTGCATGTCAGATTGTCAAATATTAGATTTAATTACCATAAAACCCTGATATGTTTATCATATTTGTACTAATCATGACGTTCTTGGGAAACTGAATCATGATGTGACCATATCAGGCTTTGGTTTTCCTTTCTTACCCTTTCTTTTACTAATGTTTTTACCTTTTTCCCCAGGATGTTTTGCATTCCGTAGTAACTTCTGAAGGAAGTTTTAAAACCTCTCTTTCAAATTTCCAAAACCTGCTTCACTCTCTATCTTCCACGAAAAACTCTCCTCTTCTTCTTTTACTCTGAAAACTTCTTCCTTCTTCAAGGGTCTCTTGGATTTCTAAAGCATCCTCCTTGAAGCTTCCTCAAGCCTCAAACTTCATACCAACAACATTTTTTTTGAACCTAACCTGTGAGTTTCTTTTTTTCTTTATTTCATCCTCTTCCTCGAATAAAAATGTTATCTGTTTGCATAATCTATTGCCTATTGTTTCTGGTATAATCACTGTTTCTGAAAATATGTTGGTAGATCTTGATTTTGTAAACGAATATGGTTTACTTTCTTCCCTTAGAAATTCCTCTTCTAGAAATGGAAACGGTATTACTAGGGTTTTGATCACCAACTGTGATTTTTCATATGATGAGTGGTAGCTCCTTCTGAAAAATTTGGATAAAATTTATGATAGGCTAGTAATAGATTTTTGGGGGAACCATAGGGTATTATTTCTGTGTTTATCAATTTGTTGTATCAACATTGGTTTGTATGAAAATCATTGTATCTTAGTCCTTACATCTCTAGGGTTTGGTTCCCTTTTTTTTGTCAAGGTAACTATGGGCAGAGTTATACCCCCTAGACTGTCAGCTATGTCGTGCTAAGAATGCTAAGAAATATAATTGCGTAAAATAAGAAGTTTTGATGATGCTGACGGACATGCAAGAAGAACATGTAATTTGTTTCGACTTACTTGGAGGGGTGAGCCGAGACAAAGACTTTGCTACTGAATTCATCACCATGCCAGCCTCTCCTTACGAGTGAATATGTTTCTCATACAATGAAGGAGATGTTCCTTTTATGTACGTGAATCAGTCATTCTTCAATGTTATAGGTTTGAGATTACCTTTTAGTGACTTCGAGCTATATTTCTTAGAGGTTACTGGAATAGCTCCTTCTCAACTCCACCCTAACAGTTGGGCATTTATTCTTGCTTTTGAAGCTTTATGTGACCATCTCGGTCTTCCTCCCACCTTGAATGTCTTCTTTAGCATATTCCATTTTTTATAAGTATGGAGATTATGGGAAAGAAGGTTGGATTTCACTAGAAGAAAGAAAGGATATGTCGTCATTCAAGCTGTTTGAAAGTTGCTTCCTTAATTCATTCAAAATGCGATGGTTCAAAGTATATCTCGGATAAGGAGTGCATCCATACTTTTTTTATGTACATGGCAAACCACTCTTCTCCTTTTGTTGGAACAAAAACTATTTTTTCTCAGATCTCGACCTCGATATGTCAAACTGGAAAAAATTCTTTGGGACAGGACTTGTTGAATCCTTCCACAATAACTTGTTTCTCACCAAATGCTTAACTTTAGAACCAGAACAAAAGAAAGCTTATATCGAGAGATCTTCCTGACTTGCTTGTCTTCTTTTCATTATTTCATAACCTATTATTCCTGAAAATAACTTGTTTATTGCTTCCTTTTCAACTAACATGGCTAACAAGATTATCATCTTTGCCGACATCAAAGCACTAAAAGCTGCTTCTGTCGGACCTAGAAAAAGGCCTATAATAGGTAATAGGTCTAGGCTCAGACTAAGTAATTTAGAAACAGATTAGACCTATTTAAACCAAAGTCTAACTCAATTCAGCCCATTTCCACCACTACTTGTCAATAAACCTTTGAAGTAATGTTACATTTATTCAAAAAAAAAAAAAAACAAACAATTGGCCTATGCTTTATGTGTTAGTCATCAATGTTGGACTTCAGTAAAACCAAACAAATTAGAAAGTGTGTGCGCAACATCAATTTGACTCGTTTGGTTTTCCCCTCACATTTCTTTGACTTTAACACGTAATTTTCTTTATTTAAATCAATAACTATTTATTTAATAACATCTAATTAATTATATGTGTAATATATATACACACACATACATACAGGTTAACAATTATTTCACCATTTAATAACTTATTATTGATTTAATATTTTTAAAATATCGATTGTTGGATTGAAAGTTTATATATTATATATCATGTCTCCAAAGTTTTTTATTAATCCAAAATCGTTTGACATATTTTTTACATGCATCAAAATCAACATAATATATATGTTAAAAATTAGAGTGATAAGTTTAATTTATATTGAGAGTTTAGCAATGAAACGTCATTTTCTCTCTAAATTACGTTGAGAGTTTGTGAGGAAGCAATCCCTCGATAAAAAAAAGTGAAATGTTAAAAAGTTTAGTGATGGATTAGTGACTGATAAATCCCTCTCTAAAAGAGAGTGAAAGATTTAGTTTAGATTGAAAGTGTAACGATGCCATATTCTTTCGCTAAATTACGTTGAGAGTTTTCAAGTAAAATGTTAAAAATTTAGCGAAAGATCAACAAATGATTTATCTCTCGCTAAATGGAGAGTGAAGGATTAACGACGACACGGTCTCTCTCTAAATTGGGTTTAGAGTTTTCGAGGAATTAGTTAGAGAGTATTTTTCTCACTAAACGTTTTAGCTACGAATTATATGTTGTAAAGGGTAATGTCTTCGCTAATCTATTGCTAATTGCTCGTTGAACTTTTTATCTCTCATTTTTAATTTTTTGCTATGGATATATAGTTTTCTTGTTGATCTCATTATTTCTCGCTAATCAATGAGAAATTAGCAAGAAAATTTTCCATGCTAAATTCCATAGCAAATCCATATTTTTCATGCAGTGAACGGATATATCAAATGATAACTTGACGAAGGGGATCACACGCAGAAGGAAAATAAAACTTGGGAGGACATGTAATTTGTAAAGAAATATAAATAGGAGACCAAAGTTAAAAAAAAATAAAAATAAAAATTACGATATTTAGAGAGTTGAAAACTTATTTTAGCCCCAAGTTTTTACTAGACAACTAGTTTTCCTATTTGTTAAATATATTTTAGTGTTTGTGTGGAAAGGCCTAAAGAGTCCCTTATTTCCAGCTAAAACAGAGACATCAAACACAATGCTCTCTTATATGAATACAACATATTTATCACGTCATAAAAGAAGTACAATATAGTGATTATTTTATTTTGACACATGCATAATACTAATATGTATCGTCAATGGAATTGAGTCTTCGCTTACGCATTCTCATGTGATTTGAGTTTGATTTTTAAGTTTCCTCCTTGATGGATAATCAATTTATAGTTGTATGCATTCAATAAGTTTAGAGACATGTATTGGTCTTCGATTTGAGCGAGCTTTCCTTGAACCTAAACTTTTGATTAAAGGGCAAATTACATTCATTTCTATTTTGTCAAAGCAACACTAAACTCCCTTAAGAAACATTGATCTCCTAATAATAATAAAGTTAAACACCTTTGTTATTAAAGCAATGTTTCCATTAAGTGCGCATTTTCTCACTTAACAAACTTTACAACCCTATTCTAGCCGTCTTTATGTGACTTTGTTGTTTTCGCTGCCCCTCTCTTGCATGCAAGAGAGACCTAGAGAGGGGCTGTTGTTGAATGTGAACATGTAAGGGAATAATGGATATAATATCTTAATAACAAATAATTTTTAACTCTGTTATCATTAGTGAATATTAGTGTTCAATAAACAAAAAGGCGTGTGTCATCTACACAAATAAAGAGGATCGGCGTAATTTTGCTGAAATTTGAAAGATCAATGTAATTTATTTTTGATTAAAAAATAAAAAAAAATAATACTCACATGATATAAAATATTCTACATGTAAAATATGCCGAGGCCTAAATTCTTTACGCGTACCATTATACTCCAAAATGCTTCATATTCTTTTTCTTGTGAAAAGCTACTTTTTTTTATAAGAGAATAGAACCCAATACTTTCTACTTTAATGCATATATTTTTAATCAATTACAACTTACGCTATTATGATGAGGAGTAGAGCTCATCTCTTTCCTTTTGGCTGGGAAACCCAATAGTACTAGATAATGGTTATTTTTTATTCAACGAAAAGGTACAAAATGATGGGTTTATTAGCTAGGCTATCATCTTAAATTAGATTACTTTTTAAATATAAAATTCCCTTATTAGTGAAGTTAATTTATAGTGCTTAGTATTTTAATTGTGTTTGACTATCTGTTAGTTGACATCATGATATGTGTATCCAATTCCAATATAGTACTATATCTTAAGTTCAAAGTCTCCAATTACCATAACAGTGATTATTATTGAATTATTATCATCATGACAATTACATATCCTTTGCTATGACTATGACAATCACTAACGTCCACTAAATGGGCACTATACATATTTGAAATAAAATAAAATAAAAATAATAATAATGAAAGAAAAAGGTGTAAGCTACGTGTGACAATTTGCGTCCGCTCATACATTTGCACTGTTTTTTGTTACACTAAAATGATACACACACATGAAAAATCAAAACATATATATAGTAAAAGTAGAATAGGGTTTCGTACAAGCCTCTTTGGCAGTGTCACTTTCGTGGCATCTGAGGGGACCAAAAAGACATACATTCTTTGTCCCACCGAATATAACCGCTAAGATTTTCTGCAGAAACAAACGATCTGCATAATTTTTCTGATGAAGAAAGTGAAAAGGTGGAGAATCTGCAGTTGGAAGATCTCGCAGGTCACGAATCTCTAATGTTGATGGTTTGCCTTTTTTTTTTTCCCTCCTTTTGATTAACTATTTATCTTTGATGATTTGATTTTCGCAATTATTTTATTTTTGGTCACGAATCAATGTTAATTAGTTCTAATGAATTTATCGGTTTATAATTGTTTTTAATCTGAAAAACTAGTTTATAATTAAGCTGAATATTGTTGGATTGCGAATTTTGTGCTATTACCCATCAATATTCAACCATCCAACATTATTTGCAATCCAACAGAAAATAGATTAATAAAATAATTTTTATTTAACAAATACAAATTTTATTAAAGGTGGAAATAAAATTTACAAAATATTTAGATAGTTGCAAAATGTCTAATGAAACTCTCTCATGCAATGTAATCTCTTTTGGAGTCTCAAAATTATAACACATGAGCAGAAAAGAAACTGCTTTCAACCTCCTATTTCGGATGATTTGTATCAAAAGTGCTCAACTATAAATTGAGTTCCATCATTTGTTATTTGAATCAAGTCATTTGGAGAGTTTCTTTGAGTGTTTCTCCTTGTACTAAGAGAGAGGTGTGTTCTCCTGTATAATTAAAGAGAAGTTGTTATCTTCAGATAAATATATTCAAATTCTTTCCATAGTTTTCCACAAATTTCCTATTTTCTGATCACTTCTATATTTTAGTTGCATCATAAGTCCAATACTTAACTGTGGTATTAGAGCCAAAGGTTGGTGATTAATTATTTTTCCACTGCGAGTTACTGTATTAAAAAAAATATGTCAACCAAGTATGAGATTGAGAAATTTAATGGGGGTAATTTCTTCTTGTTGAAATTGAACATGAAGGCAATCCTAAGGAAAGACAATTGCATACTAGCAATTGAAAGTAGACCTACTGGGATAGTATTAGTGTAAGGAGATGGATGACAATGCTGTTGCTAACATGAATCTAGTATTAGTGGATTCAGTATTGTCAAGTGTCACTGAGAAGAAGATGACCAAAGAGATCTAGGACGCTCTTGTGAAACTGTACGATGTCAAGTCACTTCACAACAAGATATTTTTAAAGAGGAGGTTGTATTCTCTTTGGATGAGTGAATCCATGTCAGTGACGGATCACGTCAACAATCTGAATACATTATTCTCCTAACTTATTGCATCAAATTATACGATAGCGGAGAACAAGTGTGCACAACTTTAATTTTCTGTAGAGTCTACCTACTCATATGATCAGTGTAACACCCCTAATAGCTAGCTTACACTTAAGTCGCAAACCAGGCTCATAGGGTTGCTACTACCTTGGTTAAGATACCCTTACTTCTCTTCAAAATACTTTTCACATGAAAATATGGACCGGTTTGAAATTTTCTTGACTTATTTTACTTATCATAAGAATTATGAGCCACGTGTGGAAAGAATCATATAGTACAAATGATAGAGCCTTATGGCATAATGATCATCAAGCGTAGGTAATGACAATCAAACAAATACAAGTGACAAGGCATTTCAACACATACGACCCATCATATACATCCACATTAATTTACATATGCCATACATTAGTTTACTGTACACATAACATTGTTCAGTTAGAAACTGCAAGATAAGAAGTTAGGGATTGGTGGAATCCTATCCATCGAGTCCATACAAAAGTATCACAGAAGACTATGCCAAATAAGTCGCTGCTCCGTCATGGCTCCTCCTGATCGTCATCTAGGTCCTCGGCCTGGTCTTTGTCGTCCTCCTCTTCTTCGTCCTCTTCTTCTGCTTCCTCTCCTTCCTCCGAGTCCAGCTCTATCAGATCCTCATCCTCAGGGTCTTCCATGGCAGCTTCCGGGTCGTAGAGGATAGGTGAACCGTCGCCCTCCTCAACCAACCGTGAAGTCTCAAGAATGGTAAACAGGTCTCGGTGCACCATAGATGGTCTTGCCTCGGCGTCATGAACCCGAGGAGCGATCTGGCGTCGGAATAGAGGGTTAACCCATTTTCTAGCTCCACGATGGTAACACTGGGACTGATGCTGAGGTGGCAAGGAGTTTGAATCGACCTCCACGTCTTTTTCGTAAGGCGAAGGCTCGTCCTCATCAACGTTTAGGAGGATTGGAGGGAAGGTGTTGATTCGAGCCTCGTAGGGTGGACTTGAGGGTGGCATAGGATTTGACGGAGAGTGATGTGAAGATTCGGTCGGCACATACATGTACGTCTCTGTGATAACCCCGGTGCCGGGGTCAAGCTGCTGGGTTACATTCAATATCTATACATAACTTAATTACAAAATAAAAATAACAATTCCTATGGGTAGCTTCATCTCAAGGTGAACTGATGACTCTTGGATTCTGATATTGCTATGCTGAACATAAACTCCGTACTCTGCTATGCTGTTTCATAACCTGTAACTGGAGGGGGAGGTGAGGGGTGAGAATTCTGGGGAGAGTTTTAGCGAGAAACCGTCCGCACGGCGACATGGGACACTTCAAAAAACCATGGCATGCAGATGTAATACATAATATATAACAAACATAAAACATTTCTATAATAATAACTAATATATAAAACAATTGAAAACATAACCAGTTGGGGGTTCTCTAGATAAACGATATGAGCATTACGGTTTCACTTTATGATGCATTATCCTGGACGTACTAGCCAAGTAGCTAGGCCACGACGGTTGGGGATACACTAACCGAGACCATAGATTCCTGATAGTTACTCGATGCACTACCCAAGTACCTAGGTCATGACAGTTGGGGATACACTACCCAAGTCCATAGATTCTTGATAATTAGTCCTAATCTACATGATAAATGACACCAGGCATCACAGGCTGCCATGTCTGGGCTTCATGATCTTGCCCTAAATCTACATGAATCCTATTCGACTTTACGATCGTACAAGGTATACTAAGGTCAATGTAGGCTATCGCTGACTTACAATTCTATCATAGATATACTCCCATGAAAATAATTTCAAGTACACAACATGATCATCACAACATAATCCTTATCATAACATGACTTAATATCCTTAAGTGTTTTATTTTGGAAAAATAATTAGGAAGGTTCTCAGGTGAGAGAGGTGTGTCACAATAGACATCTTAAGTACCAAGTCTTGTCCTTAGCCAAAACTTTTCCTTAACATAAGTCTTCTCCCACCAGAATCTTTCCTTAATCATTATCTTTTATTAAGACTTTAACTAAATAGTATGAGTATTTATATCATTTAATGCTAATCATACACATACAACATGAATATATTTAATGCAATAAATGTGATCTCATGTAGTTCTAACAATAGTTTCATGATTTTCCAAAAATAACTTCGAATATCTATCTCATAAATAAAGATCTTCTAAATAAATAACCATGAGAGAATGTCTAACTAAATAAAAGAATAACAAACTTCATAAATACGTAATTAAAATAATAAATTTCACCTCCTAGGATTTTATAAAACATGTAAAAATAAAATAAAAATAAAATAAATAAATAACTTTTAAAAATAACTACATGGTCTAAAATAGACCGTGAAGAAAGACACTCACCTTAACATGGCTGACTACTGAGGAGCACTAAGCTGGGAACTCCAAACACCCTACGTGGAGGCATTGCTTCCCCACGAATGGAAAAGAAAAAGGAGAAAAGAATAAAAATATAACTGGAGCGAAAAGTCTCACAAAAGTGTGATCTCTCAAGCTCTTGGAGTGAATTAGCAAGTAAACACTCATGGGAAGCCTCTATATATAAGGGGAGGAGAAGACCTCCTTCTACAGCGTTAATCGATATGGGACTAAGTCCTGCACTCGTCTTGTGCGAGATGAACCCATACAAACATCATCTCGTGCGAGATGAGCTTCAGAAACCACTTTCGCCTTCTTTGACTATCATCTCGCGCGAGATGACTATACATCTCGTGTGAGACGCCCTTCTATTTTTTTTTCTCTCTCTCTCTTCTAAGGGTCGTCACACAAGAAGAGCACAAGAAGGCTCCAGAAGCCTCAACCTCTCAAAGATGTGTTGCGAGTACCTTTGATGATGGAGAAATCTGGTACGATGAAGCAACAATTGGTTCTAAAGGCAACAAACAACTCACTAATGCTTGGATTGTATATTCAAGAGCAACATGGGCCATGACTCCACGTCGTGACTAGTTTTGTACCTTTGAACCTGTCTTAAAAGGATTTGTGTTCATGGGAAACGATCATGCCTTAGAAATTGTTGGAGTGGGTACTATCAAAATAAAAATGTTTAATGGTTCCATTCGTGCACTTCAAGGAGTAAGACACGTGAAGGACTTGTGAAAAAGAATTTATTGTGTATTGGGCAACTGGATGACCTCGGTTGCAAGACCCATATTGAATGTGAGATCTTGAAAGTTATTAAAGATGCTCTTGTAGTAATAAAGGAAAAAAAGACCATGACGAATCTATACATGCTTATGGGAGATACATTGTAGGAGGCACAAGCATTAGTTGCTTCAGCAAGCCAAGAAGAATTGATGATGATGATGTGGCATCACAAACTAGGCCACGTGTCAGAACGAGGCTTGAAGATTCTTGTGGAACGTGATCTCATTTTCGGGCTCAAACCAATAAATTTACTATTCTGTGAGCACTGTGTTACAAGAAAGCAACATATATTGACGTTCGGTAGATTGATTGCTCGTATCAAGCACATATTAGACTCGATTCATTCTGATGTGTGGGAGTCACCGAAGATGTCCCTAGGAGGAACAAAGTATTTGTATCATTTATTGATGATTACTCCAAGAGGCTATGTGTGTACCAGTCAAGAAGAAGTCAAATGTGTTTACAATATTCAAGGAGTTGAAAGCAAAGTTAGAACTTGAATTCAAAAAGAGAATCAAGTGCTTGAGGATAGATAATGGATGAGAATACATGGATGGCGATTTTATAGAATATGAAAGCAAGGGAGTATCCATAGGAAATTCAAAGTTGCGCATAAACCACAACAAAATGGTGTAGCAAAGCGGATGAATATGGCTCTCCTAGAAAGAACATGAGCCTTGTTGTAAACTACAGGTTTAGCCAAGTCTTTATGGGCAGAAACTGTCAAAACGGAATGTTATGTGATAAATCGGTTGCCGTCAACAACAATTGGGTTGAAAACACCAACGAAGATGTGGCAAGGTAAGCCACCCAATTATACTTCTCTATATATATTTGTTTGTCTTTTATATGTGATGTACAATTCCCAGGAAAGGACAAAGATGGATTTGAAATCCAAGAAATGTGTATTCTTGGGTTATGCTGACGGTGTTAAGGGATATCGCCTATGAGATCCCACTTTTCGCAAGGTTGTCGTCAGTAGAGATGTTATATTTGCAGAAAATGAAATACAAAGTGAAGAAATAACGGATAACACTGATAAAGAAATTGTTAAAGTTCAGATAGATGAGAAACTTGGAAAAGATAATTCGTCTAAAGCAATAAGTACCAAATGAGGCTAATGAGACAGAAGCCTAGCAATCAACACACTAGGCAAGGCCACTATCTTGGAACTCAGACTATGTTATGGCAAGCTATAATGTATATTGTCTTCTAATAGAATATAGAGAACCAACAAATTTTTTAGAGGCTATGCGTAATCCATATGCTTCTATGTGGAAGACAAAAATGTAGGAATAGATTGAGGCATTACATAGGAACCATACTTTGGAACTTGTTGCACTTCCAATAGATTGGAATGCTAGATTGAAAAGCCATTGGTAACAAATGAGTTTACAAGATCAAGCAAGATAGTAATGATCAGGTGGAAAGATACCGTGCAAGATTGGTAGTCAAGGGATATGCTTAGAAAGAAGGTATTGACTTCAATGAGATATTTTCTCCAGTGGTGAGGCTAACTACTATCAGAGTCATGGTTATTAAAATCGAGTTTTAAATCGTAAAATCGTACGATTTTACGATTTTAGATTGTAAAATCTAGTTAAATCGGAGGTAAAATCGTTTCTGTGTAAAATCGTGTAAAATCGGGTAAAATCGTGTAAAATCGTGTAAAATCGGAGGATTTGAATTTTGAAACTGTTGTATTTGAAGTTTGAAGTTTGAACTATATTGTATGTTAGTACTTTATATTTTCTTTCTTTTATTGTGTTTTGTTGTGAACTTGGAATGAATATTATGTATGAATTCAACTTAGAACTCACATATTTCATATTTATTTGTGTTTTGTATAAAGTTAAAAATATTTATGAATTTTAAGTTTTATTAAATATATTTTTGTAGTATAGTAATTTTTTAAAATATTTTTTTAATATTTTTTTAATAATAGGTAAAATCTTACGATTTTACGATCCGATTTTACGATCCGAGTTTACGGAGACTCCACGAGTTTACCTAAAATCCCGAGTTTGATAACCATGATCAGAGTAGTTTTGGCCATGTGTGATGCATTTGAATTACATATTGAGCAACTAGATGTAAAGACTGCTTTTCTTCATGGAGAACTTGAAGAAGAGATATATATGCTCCAACCAAAAGTGTTTGAGGAATAAGGATAAGAGAACTTGGTTTGTAGGTTAACCAAATCTTTGTACTGTAAATGGTATTTTATCATAACTATCAAAGTGCTATATAAAATAGTTTTCATTGCCACAACAATCACTCCCAAAATACAATATTTTCAAACTTACTTTGTATTTCTCTCTTGAGCAGACCATGCTATAATCTGAAGTTAATGGGCTCTGATATCAATTGAAGGAACCTTGGGAATCAAACAATATAAATAATAATCCAAATTCATACAAACAATTTAATTATGAGTATAGCATGTGAAACAATAGTAATAACTACAATAATAGAGATTGGTATTAGAAATACCTTAAAAATGTTAAATAACAATTTATACATAATCATCTTTGGACCACAGAGGAGAGGAATCCAAATTATAATTGGAGGAGAGCTTACTACTCTTATTCTATCATATATAGGTCAATATGTGTTAGTGTTAGTGGAGCATCTAAACACCCTATATATAGCTAGGAGTAGGGCATTCTCCCTGTGTAAAACAATCTGATAGGTGAAACCTTTCTATTATAGCAAGCCAAAACACGGAGTCAGAGACCCATAATCAAATTCACTAATAAGTAATGCTTAATAATATTGTGTCCAATAATAATAGTGATCACAAAATAACTTGACTTAACAAAATAATACTAATTACTTTGACATCCAATTAATAAGAATTATTAATTAACTTATGCTAGCCCACACAAATTTTCAACAAAAAAATTGTATAATTAGAAAATCAAATTAATTATATAAAAATTTTATTACATAAATTAACAAAAAAATATCATTCTAACAATATCAAATTTCATACAAGAAAATTTCTTTGTGTGGTAAAACATGTTTTATTGTACAAATATGTTTGTAAATTTGGGTTTCGTATCGCTATCATTAGGGGGATTTTTCCACATTAAAAGTTAAAAATTGTGGTGTCTATGTTATTTATTTTTTTGCTATTTTAGATTGTTTGAACTGTAATTATTTGTTGCGTGAATTATTTTTGGAGTTCCTATTTAACTTCAAAGGTATGGGGTAAATATTTGTTGCTTCCGTTGTAACTTAGGTAAATTCTTAAGATATGTTTTTCCCCAACAAAATATTCATTTTGAAAAACTTTTAATTTTTGTTTTATGCTTATAGACTCAACAAATTTCATTTATTTTAATAAAAAAATATTAAAATGAGATTTATATTTTTTTAATTTATGTTATATGTTACTGTAGAAATCATCCTTTCTAAATTGTTAATGACAACTTACGGTATATGCGAACGCAAGATGCATGCTAAACATGTAAAATTAGACATATAATGATTTATATATTCATAATTACTTAATAAATTTTATTGAAAATTCAAATATATTTTATTAAATTTTTTTTCTTATAAAGGTTGTTATATTATACGTACGATATTAAATATATACTTTACCCTAGAAATACAAAACAGGTAAATTAGACATATAATATAATGTTTTATGTATTCATAATTAATAATAGATTTTATTGAAAATTCAAATATTTTTCGTTTAATATTTTATGTAAAAATATATTATTACACTTAATATAATTTTTTAAATATATTAATTATATTTATACATTTATCGTTGTAAATATTTAATCACCCAAATTATACTAATAATTATCTATTGTTTGCCGGTTAGATTGAAGTCATGAAAAATGATTTCTAAATTTTTTTATGGTATTTTATAAATTACATTATTTTTCAATGAGGTTTAAACTTATGACCTCATCATATTATCCAAATAATTTCTATAATTTGCGGATGCACAAATGATCATTAGTTTTTGCAAATTTTTGAACAAACTCCATATACAAAAGCATTAACTTATTTACAAATCATGCTTCTTTTTAGCCAAATATTTTATTTTTAAGAGTTTAATTGTTATGCACTAATATTGTAAGTTTTTCACACTATCATCAAATCAAATCATTTTATATGCATGACTTTTCAAGTAGTAGGTGAAAAAGTCAACTATGTTTACTTATGTGCCGAAATTCGATTAAATGTCAATATAAAAAAAGAGAGTTTTACTTTGTGAGTACATAGCAATAAACTCTATTTTTAAAGAACTAAATTTTGTAATTTATTTCAGACTTTGGTAGTTTTTTTTTTAACATGTTGACATAATTATATGTCCAATTGAATGCAAAATATACATGGAACACATAGTAGCTAAGTATTTGAATTCATATTCTTATTTTAGGTTAAAAAAAATCGAGTTTAATTTCTATCCACTATGAAGTCTTTTACATTGTCATCCAAAAAAATCTCTTGATGCGCATGACTTGAAGGAGTGAAAGAGAATGTCAACCATTTATGCTAATGTGGCATTTTTGGGTTTGGCCCATTCCTATTGTAAAATGTCAATTGATAGTTTCTTACTTTTGAGAGATTTGTTTTTTAATTGTAATTATCAAGAAAATAATTGTGATTATTTTGTTTGATGAGAGAAAAAAATACGAGAGTGATTTATTTTATAAAATAGGAAATCATTAATTATTAAATTGTGATTGTAATATTTAGTTGATTGGCATGTAAATTGTTGTGAGCCTATAAATACTTGTAAAGGGAATTGGTTGAGGCATGATGAGAAGGGAGTAAAGAAGTGAGTAGTGATGGATCCGGGTTTAGGGTCCTATGTGTCGAAAGTCTTCCGTGGAGGTTAGTCGGCGTGTCCCGTGAGTATAGTGGCGGTACAAGAGTGAAATTGTGGAGAGTTTACAACTTTTTCCATAAAAGTTGTCGTGGTAAAGGGTTTGTTTTCTCTTCAAAAGTTATTGTGATAGAGGATTTGCAACTTTTTCCTCAAAAGTTGTCGAGGTAGAGGCTTTGCAACTTGACCTTAAAAGTTGTCATAGTAGAGGGTTTGCAACTTTGTTCTTAAAAGTTGTCATGGTGGAGGGCTTGCATCTTTGTCCATAAAAGTGGTCATAGTAAAGGGTTTGCAACTTTAACCACAAAAGTTTTAGAATTGGTGATTGTAATATATATTCGCTCATAGATTTAATGGATTTGGTATGGATGTAGGCAGTTGATTTGTGTGGCTATTAGGATTTTTTCCCAACAACTGGTACCAGAGCAGGTTCTGTTCCGCTTTTGGTGTTTTTGATAGTAAATGTGCAAGTATGTTGTGTTGAGTTGGAGATTTGCTCGACAATTTGCTAATTGTAAGATTGGTATGAAATTTGGATCAATGTGGAGATTGTTTGGGTTTGACCTAAATTCCTATTGGAATATGGTAATTGATATTTTCCTATTTTTGAGAGATTTATTTTTTAATTGTAATTTCAACAAAATAATTTTGATTTTTTTGTTTGATATGAGAGAAAGAAATATGAGAGTGATTTATTTGATAAATAGGAAATCATTAATTATTATATTGTGATTGTAAATAGTTGATTGGCTTGTAAATTGTTGAACCTATAAATACTTGTAAGGGAAATTGGTTAAGACATGAGAAGAGAGTAAAGATGTGAGAAGTGGTGGATCTAGGTGTGGGTTCCCTTGTGTTAAAAGTCTTTTTGGCGTGGAGGTCAGGCAGTGTGTCCTGTGAGTATAGCGGCGATACAAGAGTTCACATGTGGAAGACTTACAACTTTGACGAGAAAATTTGTCGTGATAAATGGTTTGGAACTTTGTCATCAAAAGTTATCATGGTAGAGGGTTTGAAGCTTTGTCCTCAAAAGTTGTCGTCATAGAGGGTTTGGAACTTTTGACCTTAAAAGTTGTCATTGTAGAGGGTTTGTAGTTTTGTCCATAAAAGTTGTCATGGTGGAGGGTTTGCTACTTTGTCCATAAAAGTTGTCATAGTGAAGGGTTTGTAACTTTGACCTCAAAAGTTTTAGGATTGGTGATTGTAATGTTCGCTCACAGATTTAATGGATTTGGTACATTCTCATCCGTGGATGTAGGCAGTTGTGACTGAACCATGTAAATTCTCTTATGTTCCTTTGCTTTGATTTGTGTGATTGAGGGGATTTTTCTCCCAACATGTATCACATAGCACCTAAGTATCTAAATTCAATAATCGTATTTCAGGTAAAAAAAAAAAGTGAGTTTAATTTCTATCTACTGACAGTATAACATTTTTTACACTGTCATCTAATTAAATTTCTTGATATGCATGACTTTTGAATGAGTGAAAGAGAATGTCAATCAGTTATGCTAATGTGGCAAAATTTTATAGGTTGATGGTGTAAAAAAAAAACTTTACATTTCCATAAATAGAAATTAAACAAAAAAAATATCCATACCTAGTTTATATTAACCATTTTTTATTATAACTATATAATTTAGGTGGGGCTATTGGCACTCCCATGTGCCAATCCACACTCTCCACTTTTACCATTTTTACTTTAATTTCTTAACTTACACTTACTTCACATTTTCTCTTATTTATTTTTGGAGTAATGTTTCGACCTCCTAACTTATCATTCTAAACATCCTCCTACTACTAAATAAGGGGAAAAATTGATTCATTTAGTGCCTTAAATTTTTTAATTTTTTTTAAATCATTCACTTTTTTATCTCATTTAATAAGTAGGAGGAAGTTAGGAAGATGATTTAAGAGACTCAAACATTACTCTTATTTGTGTCTATTTAGCGTTCACACTCTCAATCACTTCCTCGATCTTTTTAAAATATGTTATTTATTTTAGTCTATTCGCACTCTCATTACTTTCACTTTTAAAAAAAAAAAATTAATTACTTATTTTCTAAAATTCTTTCCTCTATTTTATCCAAAGCCTTTTTATTTATTTATATTTTTTATAACCGAAATCATATTTTTCTAAACAAAATTCGTTGCTCTGTTCATTCAGAACCTTTTTGTTTATTTATATATATAAATTAAAATCATAACTCTTCACGAAAAAGAACTGTTATAGACTGGGTCATTAAGGTCCATTCTGGAACCTAAACTCGAAAGTCCGCAAATCAACTCGACCCGAGTTATCACCCTGCCAACGATCAGAGGCATTCTTGGTCCATGATATCCTCTTTCCGACGAGCAACGCTCCACACTCATGTAAACTCTTTTTTGGTAAACTCGTACGAGTTTAAGTAAACTCTCGATTTTACTAGCAAGTTTACGAGTTAAAATCAACTTACCAGTTTACGTGTTTACTTCAAAATGTATAAATTTGGTAACTTTTTTAGATATTTAGTTGACTTTGTGTGTGTTAGACAATATCTATTGAGTTTACTAAGTTGATTTTATATATTTATCATAATTGAGCTATGTTTTATCAAATTGTAAAGTAATACATGAACAGAATGAAGTATTACATAACTAAGTGTCATGCCTTAAGGTAAAATTTATGATATTTCTTTCATTTATTTTATTTTAAAGTTAACATTATTCAATGCCAATCATGAACACAAAATTTAATCATGTTTAATTTCTAATTATATTGTTTATAACATATATTTATTTATACATGTAAAATCTTACGAGTTTATGATTTGAGTTTACGATTCGAGTTTACTGAGCCTTCATGAATTTACTTATACTCTTGAGTTTTGCAACCTTAGTGTTAAACAAAGAAAGCGACAGACTTTGACGTTTCGGCCGCACTAAGGATTTTCCAAATTTTATTGAACGTGATGTGCTAATAGGTTTAATCTTTTCGTGGGAATACGTTTCCCAGAAAGTGGGGTAGGCCATAGATGCCACTGCCTTTTTGTGATGTGGTTGAAATTTGCAAATGGAAGCAACTGTTAGTGCTTCAACTAATCAATTCAACAATTCTAACAGAACAGGAAGCATGTTAATCAGTAAATTATGTGTTTAATTGTCCTGTTTATTTGACTTATTAACATAATTGTAACTCTTTCTGGTTAATGGACCATCAGACCGATAAAAACAGCCCCTAATTTTTTAATAATATATATGCACCGAAATTTGACTGGTAAAACATAATTTCTCTTTCAACGATCGCATGCTTTGATTATCTTATATACCATAAATTAAATAATAATTAGGTAAGCTGTGCATATAGCCAAGATATATTTACTCTCATGACACGTCTCCTTGCAGAAAAAGAAGATTGAAAACTCAAATTTAATTGTGTGAAGTAAAAGCAGAAATCTGATCAATGGAACCAATTCGTACCTTAAAACTACTAATGTCACGAAAAGTGAAGATCGGTCTATTCTAAGGCCAGCAACCATACGAAATTGAATCAAATTGCTTATGATAAATGAATTAATTGCGTAAGGTCGTCTTAAAGTGACCACCGAATATATTCAACATCACTCTCACTTCCACAATTGAATAATCTCACTCACTCCTTGAGCACCACTTCACAACAATGCTTGTCGCATAAAGGGTGAATGAGATACGACTACACTCTCTCTTTTCAAATATTTGATTTACTTTTTCTCCAAGACTAGCCCCGATATGCTTCAATACCATATCTTAAAATTATAATTAAAGATCATTGCTGGATTGGACAAATTTCTAGACCCATTTGACGGGTGCTAATGAAAGCTCAAAACATAGAAATACTAAAAGTTTTGTAGTTAGCTAGTACCTTTTTTTTTAGTTTGTAATTAACTAGTATTTATGATAAGATTAATTTTTCTCATAAAAAAAATTAGCTGCTTATCCTTTTTGTCTTGAAACTGATCGGATACTCCTATAAGAAGCTCTTCTTTGGAGCTAGACAAGGCATGTTTCAATCTCGTCTTGAAATTCCTAAAATTTAATCCTTTAATCAATTTTTCGATCAATCAAACTCCTTATTCTCATAGAGTTTTTAGTGAGGCCTTTTTGACTTTGTCGATTTTTCGATAGCTTGAGGGGTCATTATAATGGTGGCCCCTTATTTGAGTTCTTTTGATCTATTGGTCTATAGTGTTTCCTGTATGGGATGAATAAAGCTGAGCGACTTAATAATAAAAAATCAAACTCTTTAACTCGCCAAAATAAACTCCATTAAACTTGGAATAATTACTTTCTTGTAACTAAGTAGTTTATAAGAGAATAATTTTGACGCAACATTAATATAAAAAAGTTTTACACTGTAACACAAATGTATTGTTACGTCAACATGTAAAAAGTGATTGTCTATCATACTCGCTACTTCAAAAGTTTTACATTTAACAACAATACATAAATAAATAGTAATACAAAATTCATTAGCAATGTAAAACTCTTTTATATTCATAAAAATTAATCTACATTCATATTGAAGCAAATTGAATGTCAGGGCATGCAATTCATTTTATATATGTTTTTTGAAAAAAATTTCTTGCCAAAGTTGGAGGATTTTTTGTCATCTTATGGACCCCATGTATGATTTTATCATATTAGGGTCCTTTTTAAAAATTAACATTTGTATGGACCAGACTCTGAAATCGGTATTCTTCAAACCAAATTTAGAGAGTTTAAAAAAAAACCTAACATGAACTGAGGTGCTAACAGTGACGGACGCGACGTGTTGACACTGATGTGGACAACCTGAAATTGGCATGCAAC
The DNA here is from genome assembly GCA_003254905.1 of Nissolia schottii. Classification (NCBI taxonomy): domain Eukaryota; kingdom Viridiplantae; phylum Streptophyta; class Magnoliopsida; order Fabales; family Fabaceae; genus Nissolia; species Nissolia schottii. The sequence continues at coordinate 526,144 of QANU01029832.1, forward strand.
GGTCTGATTTTATGTTCAGTAGTCCAATTTTTTGACCATATGTAAATGTGATGTCTTAGAGGATGGTAGTGTGGAGCTTGCAATGGTTATAAATAAAAGATGGTCTACCCTCATTCTCATTCTTTTTCTCCTCTCTTCTGCCTTCTTTTATTTTAAATTTTGCAGTTATAGTTGTACCCATAAAAATATTAATTTATTTTTAATAAAGTCAAGTCTAAAATGGAATTTAACAGGGTGAATTTCAACCTGTCATTGTCAATTCATGAAACAGAGCCTTGTACAACAAGACCATGAACTTTTATTTTATTTATTTATTTTTTTTAAAAAAAAACCTAAAATTGGTTTATGTAATGCTGATGTAAGCGATGGAAATCATACTATTCTAAAAATTTTACCACACTTATAATGTACAAGATTAACATTTGGGACTCATACATACATATGTAGAAAACCCAAAGTTGGATCCCTTACTGGTGACATGACACTCAACAATGTGAAGCAGAACAAGACATGACACCAATTCTAATAATTTGAGAAGGGCACCAGACAAGGCATCCCCCACTTGACTAGAAGAATCAGCCCACAATCTCCACCACCCTACATTATTAGGCCTCATACAAAGGGGGCCGCCAAATACTTAGATGAATAATAATTGTGCATAACCTACATAATTAGTATAGCATCTTCTAGTTATTTTTTTGTTTGTTTATGTAGTATGGAAATGTTTAATAGTGCTTTTTGTCCCCACATTACACTTTATGATATAATCACTAAAGTCAAGCAATCGTCAATAATTTTTCCAAGAGAGAGAGAGAGAGAGAGAGAGAGAGAGAGAGGGAGGGGGTGAATTTGCGTCCATTATCTTTTGTGAGGATTCCTATTCTTTGGTATGCGTGTGATCATGTCCAAGCAAAAGGATGTGATCCTAGAACTGTGGAAAAAGTTTTTGCTTTATCACATAAAGAAAGAAAATTATGAAGGGTGAATATGGAGAATGTCAAAAAAATTTATAATGAAACTGTTCTTTCTTTATTTTGACAAGTAAAACTTATGTTTGTCTATACTTATTAGTTTGTTAAAAGGTAGAGAGAAAATATGAGAAAATAAATTAAAGAAAAAATGTTTTCTATCTTTTTTAGTTGGGATAAGAAAATTATAAAAGATATTAATTATATTTAAATAACATGAAAATTTTTTAAAATAAAAATTGAAAGTTTTCTCTCACCCTTTTCATCTAACCGGTGGGGGAGAATGTAAGCAAAAATAGTGAGCAAACAATCACATGACATTAGAATTGTAACATCCTGTTTTTTTCTTAGTAAAGATTTCTCATAACAAATAAATATACGAGTAATTTAATTAGACTAGAAATGTAAATTCCCAATTTATTTCCCAAAACGCCCGTTAAGGTAATAGTTCGCGATCTTGCAAAATTCTATGAGATCCAGATTAATTATCTTTTGTCTCTGGAATTTAATCACATATCGAAGGTATCGTAAAACACACTTTTGCGAAATTTGAGTTACGAATACCTCAGATTAAGTTAAATTCCTTATTAGAAAATTTAGTAGACGAAGATTATATGTTCAGAAAATTTTTAGAAGGTTCGTACACAAAAAGGTAACGACCAAACACGATGAAACTTACACCCCAAAATCTCATAGAAAGCAAACACACACACATGGCCACAAGAGAGAGAGAGAGATTCACACGGTACACACACACATGAGTCAAACCAAAGTCCAAGTTTATCCCCTTTTGTCCTTATCCAATTTTCCTTTCTTTTCCTTTTTCTTTTATTTTTGGCTAAATTTGGGCCCAAAGGCACACGGCTTGTGCCTATAAATAGGCAGGCCATTTGGCTCCAAATATGCAGTTCATAGCCTTCTTGAACATATCCATATCACGTACTCGTTTGTTACTTACACGTAGCAGAGAAACCAAACTTCACTACACGGCTTCACTGCGATTTTTCCTCATATTTTCCTTTCCAAAAACCGTGGCCCTCACCACCTTGTCCTCTCAAATTTTTCTTTGTTTTACATAGGGAAACCCTAGCCCACATACCCTAGGATACTGTCCATAGCAAGTCAAGCGAGCTTTGGAATCACCAAGGCTTTCCGGGACTTCTACGCAAAGCTTTCTTTATCAAACTTGGAAACTTTTCTACAAGTGGGTAACCTTAGCAAGATCACTACCTTAGTGATTTATGTGTGAATATTGTTATGTGTATGTTGTTAATATTGTTGTTATTTGTCTGGGAAACTGCTGGTGTGTATCTGTGGCTTGATTGGGATGTATGTGTACTTAAGGGTGAATAAGGTTTTTAAATGAAAATAATTTTGAGGGTTTATCAAAAGGAGTGAAGGCTAGGTTATGATGAACTTGAGAAAAGGTTTGAGGAAAAGGTTTGGGAAATGGGAGAAAAGACCAAAAGAGTAAGATCATCCCTAGGGTTTTCATCAGTCCGTTGAGTGCCCATAGGGGTTCGTTGAGCGGCCTGAACGTTTCCAGTGGTCGTTGAGTGACCCTGAAGAAGCTACTGAGCGACCTGGAAACCCTAGCCGCTGGGCGACAATGGGCAATCCGCTAAGCGAATGAAGAATTCCCCAAGGGTACAAAGATCCCAACAAGCACTATGTCACCATGAGTTATGCATGAGACTTAGATGTGATTAACTATATATGTGGTATATATTCGTTATTATGCATCATGAGGAAACGGGTTGTCATTAGGATGTTAGGACAACCTTAGATAACTAGAAGGATAATCACGTAACCAAGAAAAGATCATAATTGAACATAGAAAACGAATAAAGATCTTAAGAAGGTTCCGGCCGCAAAGGGGCTCGGAATACCTTAAAGATATTTTCTTAGTTATATGAATAGAGAAATTCCCTTTCTCGGCATGTCCACGAAAAAGTCCCTCACCAGTCCGGCAAGATGGATTGGTTAATGATTTAAATGCAGGCTTAGACCTGATCTTATATCAAAGTCAGAATGAAATGATGAATGTATAAAGAAGTGACATCACAAACAAGTTAGAGTCACCAAGAGTGCATAAAGGGCCCAAAGAATGTTAAGAAAGTACGAGTACACTCCTGGCTGTGTCGAAAGGGCAAGCCCAGTACGAGTCCACTCTTGGCCGAGTCGAAAGGGCAGACTCTACGCCATCCTACAAGAAGGCTGGTTATTCCTTATTGATGGTCGATGAAGTATGGTAAATTCATCCATGGTTCGTTACCACTCAGGTAACAGTGTTACCTGATCGTCATCAATACGGAAATAGAAGTAGGTTGTAACCGAACGGGGACGACGGTCTCACGGTCTACAAAGGAGAATGATGGATATAAAAGTAGAAAAGAAAGATGCTGCCCCGATGGAAAATACCTGACAGGGTGCATAAGAGAACTCCCAAATCCTTTCATGCATGCTATATGTGATGTGTATGATGATTATATATCTATGTGATAAGGCAACGTCAAGTGGTAAAGGTTTTACAAGACGACCTCTATAAGGTTATGCAATACAAGAGTACGTGATCCGATGTCACGATTACTCAAGCGATTAGGATTAGTAAGCACGATATGTTTTCCTATGTTCAGTAATGAAAAGACTAGAATTCCCGATCACCTAGTAATTTAGATAAAGCTTCTCAGGATTAGCATGGACAATAATAATAAGTAGAGATTTTAGTATACTTTGACACAGAGATCTCCTGAGTGACCTGGATTATAAATGAAGGAAAAACAAATAGTTATGCCCAAGGATTCCCACTAAGAACGCGACATTCTCATCCCCCACTTATTTATGATTCCAGGCAGGTATGACAAGTATGCCAGGGAAGAGTAGGTATCATCGTATGAGTACAGACCTTGGCGTCAAAGTGTTCTAGAGGAAGGTGCAAGACGACACCATGTATCTACGAATCATGGCGAATAGTGTTTTATATTTCGTATTAGTTAAATGGTCTAGATAGGCCATTAACTCTTATGTGCATTAACTGTATATGTAAATATATATAACCAAATGTGTAACTATTTATGGACCCATGTGAATATGTATGTATGTATGTATGTATGTACGTACGTACGTACGTATATTGCTCTAAAAATTTAAATTATTATAATACCAAAATATAACATATACATAATAATAAATGTTTACACCTTAAAAGGTAAATACTAATGTGCAAAGTATTGGTACACCACTCTTTATGATAACAAGATAATTGCTCGATCATAATTAATATGATATATGACAACATTAATTATATAATTATACATATGCGCCAAAATGACATCTCGTCAAGCCCACCATAAGTGAGTCATATGTGGTCAGTTAGGATTCTTTGTTTAATTTGTATTAACAATTCAATTAAAACAAAGGAATGCTGCATGTCCAATAAAATTTAGACAACAATCATATAGCTCTCACAAAAATATGAGCTCTTCACCATATTTATGTTTTCTCATTTTATGATAGAACTCATGTTTTTGTGAAAAAAATTGTATAATTGTTGTTCAAATAGCTTTGATTAAAACATGATACGCCACACGATGGCAATTACAAGGATAGCAGCAACGTGATCAGTAACATTAGCAATGTGATTTATCGGGCAATTCTGGGATGCCAGAGGAACACTGGATATGCATCCGATTAATTCTGCCATTAATTGTCCAGCACGAAGTTTCGGATTTAGACATAGAAGAAAAAGAAAAAGAAGATGCAGCAGCAAAAAGTGCGAAATCCAACATCCATATATAGACGATGGAGCGAATTCAAAAATGGACAGTAAGGTTCAAGAATCAACAATCACAGATCGGGCGGAAGAAATATAAGCAGCAGCAGCAGCAGATTCAGAGCCATTAAGTCGAGACTCAAGAACATTCAAGATTCAAGATAATCAAAACCTGCAAGAGGAGGAGGAAAACCTATTTCTGTCAAATTTGGGGGAAACTAGAGGGTCTGATAACTGGTGGAGCGTTCTCAACGACTGCAAAGGAGGGCAATGAACCAATGATGTATTATTGTTAGTTAAATTTGTTAAAACTAACTTTACTTGCTGAACAAGTAATCAGATTAGTTACACAGTCCGTTAGTTAGTTACTGAGTTGGTGTGCAAGCAACCAGCTATGCAAGCATGATGATAGTTTGTATGTAATTCAATGTACTCATGCAGCTCAGAACTAATTGAATAGATTCAACCATTTCTCTCGTCCTCCTCCATTTCTGTTTCTTCAAGCTTCCAAGCTCTCAAGTTTCATCACTCTCAAACCATGTTCGTTCACACTCTTGGTGCAACGATCGATTGGGCTACCGATTCTTATGATGTTGGACGTAGGGTTCTGGTTCTGGAAGGTAAAAGACGAGATTGAGAAGAAAGATTGAAGGTGGTGTTCTGTTGGGCCTCTTCTTGGGCCAACCCTGTCAAGCAGCAACATGGATCTACAAAAGAAAATCTTTACTGAAGAGAATAAACTAAGCCCAACAAGTTGAAGGTAAACAACTGGGCCTCAAAGGATTCAGACTT
>QANU01029832.1:533576-632579 GCA_003254905.1 Nissolia schottii
AGTAGAATATTTAATAAATATAACCTTCTAACATTTTAACTGTATAAATTTAATATCAATTTTTAATAGCTAAAATTATCACTTACTATCTGTGATTTAATCAAATACTCAATCACAAAATAATATTATGATAAGTTGTAAAAATAGTGTACATAAAATGAGCTCCACAATGAAGTATTAAGGGAAGTTAGTTTGTCTATATTTTAAATAATATTAACATTAAAACTATTATTAGGATACCTTAAATGAAAATCCACCTGTGTGAAACAAATCAACGCTTTTTTGAATAGAATGTGCACACAATAACCTTACTTTTATGCTATTTTTAAATATTGTAGAATGTTGATTGTACGGCTGTTTCGATCGCTACAAGTAAAATGTGTTCTACCATTGACACCCGTTCTTTGGAAGGAAATGCGTGTATATAACTTTCATTAGCTCTAATTAAATTTGTTAATAATAGTTCAAAGTTAATTTTGTTATTTAATTAATATTACCTTGCCTTTAACTTCATGTCATGCCAAATTTGTTTATTGACTTTTCAGAAGTTGGGGGAGACAAAACTTGTGATAATATTGAATCAAGTGTTGCGGATGTCCTATCTACAAATGAGGAGCAACATACCCATATAAAAGAACGTCAAACTAGGCTCTCTCTTAAAGGTGTTCATAACTGCAAAATGATAAAAAAAAAATTCAACAAGTAAAAATATAAAGTGACTTCAATTGATTTTAATTTATAGTTTATTTAACGTGATATTAAAATAAAAACCAATTGGTTGTTTCTTTTATAATTTTTCTTTTTTATTAGTATTATGTAGCAATTATGTAAGTTTTATAAACTATATATGTTGTGATATTTTTTTATATGTTTTGGTGTTTTTGTACAAATAAATTTTTATTATGTCATGTTTTATAGATACCTTTTTTTATATGTCATATATGAATGTTATCAACAATTTTTTAAATTAAAATTCAATCTTTAAATAAGTGTAACACTGGTAATCCGCTAGTTGCAATTTAATATCCACTTTAATGATCGTTTAGCAGCAGAAATGTACCGCGGTTTTGATTTTTGATGATGAGAGGAAATGAAAGGCAATGAGTTTTCATATCTCAGGTTGATGTTAATGCCTATTTCTATTATGTTGATGCCTAATTTTGTTATGTTGATGCCTAATTCTACTTCTAACAGGGGAGATAGTATTACGTGATGGAAAAAGTATGATTTAATGGAGAAAGAATGAGTTTAGAAGACTGAAAAATAATTACGTTGATGCCATCTTAATATGTGCTAATACCACATGCACAAGTGTTGACGCCATATGCACACGTCTTGATGCCGTCTACGTTAGTGATATTGCTCATTATATCAAATATAACAATTTTGTCTTTTTTCCTTCCTCATATATAGTGTATATAGGGTGTTTGAACATATTTGATGTCCAAAGTAGCACTATATTGCCTCTTTTAAGAGACCTATGCACGGAATCAAAGTCATTTTTGGATTCTCCTGATAATGTATTAGGAGAGCCCTTCTTTGGGCTAAACTTTAAAATTCCCTTTAGAATGCTTTTTAAAAGGGATTACTTGCCCTCTAGGAAGCACAGACACTTCATAAGATTGTCGTGTCTCTTTGTCTGATATACCGCAGATACTAATATATGAAGACACTCGTCCAACACACATGTCGCATGTGTCTGAAGTTTCCAAAAAAAAAAATCATAATTAGTCGTGTCCAATCGTGTTTGAACAATATCCGAATCTTTTTTGAATCGTGTCTGCATTGTGTCCGACTAAAAAATATTTTAAATATTACATAATTTATAATAATATGGATACTTAGAAAATTAATAAGTATTGACATATGAAAATATCTTGAATATTCCATATATTTTGAAAATAATTTGAAAAATATTAAAAATGAGTATTTTGATATCAATGAAAGTATTAAGATATTATTATAAATACTTAATTTTACACCTATATATGTCGTGACGTGTCCTATAAAATTTTAAAATTAGTGTGTTGACGTGTCGCGCGTCGTGTCGTGTCGTGTGTCAATGTCGGTGCTTCGTAGCTTACCCTCACATGCCTTTTTTTTTTTTTCCCCGAAATTATGTTTGTGTTTGAAAGGTATGGATTCATTACTGGATTATCATAGCTCCACTGTCCCGGCCCCTTATACTTCTTGGTTGGGTTTTGGTGTTTTTGGTAATTGGGCTTCGTGTTTGCTATTGTGGTATCTCCCTTGATTTTTGATACATATACTTGGCCTTTATATGGGTGGTCCCACAACTTCTTTTTTTACGTAATAACAAAAACATAAAAATCATAGTCTAGAGTATTCCAACACATGGTCACTTAGAATTAGGAATGACAATCAATAATCGTGGGTACGGATATAAGTTCTTTATTATCCATATCCGTTTAATATTTTGTTACCCATATTGGTACTCGTACCCTTCATGAGTACCCAATACTCGTATCCTTTAAAATTTGAATCCCAGTGGTTTTCTTTGAATATATGTGAGGTTTGCCAAAAAAAATTCAAAAGAAAAGGAAAATTTTAAACAAAAAAAATCATATTACAATATTACTACTAACAAATTGCAATTTAAATAATAAAAATACATAATCAAAATCCAATAATGTTTAGATAAAAATGAATTAGGGTTTTTGTTTTTATATTTATATAGGTAAAAGTATTTACATAACATTATATATTAATGGGTAATTAGCGAGTATTTATGGGTCAGGTACCTCAATCTTTATATCTATATCCATTAACAAATAAGTAAGAATATCTGTACTTATAGATATGAAGATTGTGGGTATATTTATACCAGTCACAAGTAATATCCATAAATATCTAAATTCGTAGATATTTTTGTCATATCTAATTAGAGTGGTAGAGAGTTTTAATATTTTAATGAGTGTTTTAAGTTCAAGCTCTGATAATAAAACAATGTGTCAAGATAGATACACGTCCATTGAATTTTTAATCAATTAAAAAAAATTTAACAATGGCACATAACAAGAAAGAGGGTTCCCCTCCATTGTGATCGGTAGCAAGGCAAACCTATAAATGACTTTAGAGTATGGACATACGCCACCATTAATTAATGATTGCTTAGCACTTGGCAGCCCTATAACATATTAGGTGTTTAGGTTGTTTTGTTCTTTAATAAATAACTCTTTCCTGATTGGCCTGTCTGTAAAACTCTATCCAAACCTTTACAAAAAGGGCTACGATTACAAAAATCTCTTTCATTCTCGGGGTGACAATTGCTCTGGTTCTTTTCCCTTCTGCTTGTCTTTTATATATATATACCCCTTTATTTATTTGTAGACACATAGTTGAGTTGCGTTGTCAAATAATGTAACTTTTTAACCAATGGAAATTGGTCCAAGTGATAAGCGGCTTGGTATCGCTTAAGTAAAGTCCCGAGTTCGAGACTTTGTGTATGCAGTTATTCTCGCTGGGAGACTAACCCGCCATAGCCAGTTGCGCGACCCGGGTCGACCTAGATTAGTCAAGGCTAAGCCTTGGATACTGAACAGACAACTTAAAAAAAATGTAACCTTATATATAATAATTTGTCACTCCTATTGAGATAGGAGTCAACATTTTGACTATGACGGGATTACACTAAAAAAAAAGCACTATTTAGTGACAGTTATTTAGTGGTAGTTTTGAAAAACTGTTGGAATATTTTAGTTTAGCCGTAGTTTATTCCAAGTTTGTGTCAGCTGCCACAAAACATTATGTAGTTGCAAGGAGACTTCGAAAAAACAAGTAGTTACTGTGTGATTTTTAATGGCATTGTCGAAGAGGTTCACATGGACAATAGGAGTACCACCTGTCCCATTGGAGTTCTAGCGTGTCTTTATCCATTAAAAAAATTGAGACGATTTGTGGCGGTCAAATTGACACGATTCAAAACCATCCCATGATCTCCCACACATTTCGTGTCGGTCATTCCGCGGTTGCCATAACCAGCATTGCTTGACCTCCCATGCCGGTGTTAGCAATTTTTAGGGATTGTTTGAACCTCCGCCAAAGATAAATATAACCGCCACTTAAAGCTTCTTTTCTAGTGGTGATAAAGAGAGGCTCTCTCTCTCTTTTATTAGATCTTGAAACGGAGATTTATGAATTTCACTTCATCTATTAAGGTAACCTTTACACTTAATCAGTATGACTTGTTGACATGCCATGATCAAGGTCAAGATTGACAAATCCAAGTTTAACACCGTGCTCAATCCAAATATTTTTTTTGGTAATATCATCTTTGCTATGTAGACTACAATTATTTGATAAGTGGAGTTCCCGTACAATCTACTTCTCTTGGTATAATAATATTATTTGATAAGTATAATAAATTATTTGACAAAAGAGTCCTTTGTTTAATTAAAAAAAAAGGTTTATTAGGAGACACTTGGTAAGAGACTAAAGTAAAATACTTGATCTTAAGACTTTTAATGTATTAAAAAACTTAAAGTTTAATCATTTTTAATAAAAAATTACTATTTTTCATTCCTTAGAACACTTTTAGCAAAATCTTTGTAAGAACCATCAAGCCTCTATTTGAAATATAAAATAAAAACTATCAAAGCCATGTGGCCTAAGCATCAGTTTCATACATGATTTACATTGAAGAATAAACAATTACATAACAATAAATGGCATAAATTAATATATATATATATATATATATATATATATATATATATATATCCGATTACAATGAAGATTTGATTGTAAAGTCTGCCAGCGATGTTTTGTCATTCTGTATTATGAACTTAACAATTAATCTCGAAGCTCTTTTGCTTGTCAAGAGCATATATATTCCATTTGTTTTGCCATGTACTAAGCTTTTGCAGCAGCAATGAGTGCAATAACTACACAATGTCCCGTAGTTGATTTCTTTTCCCGTCTTTTTATTTCCTTTTTATTAATAAAAAAATTATGAGAGATATTGTTCTCATAATTTTAAAAATAAAACAACAAAGGTTGTTCTCCTCCTAAAGTACCTTTCTTGATAATTGAATTTTTATCATCTTTCTTATGCAAATCAAACTACTTATTATTCATTTAACAACTTGTTGGTCCTTTACTGTTCCCTAACCATATCTTTGGTTTGCAAACAAAGTCGATTTTTTAATGATTTTCTTGGCTAATTTTAGTTGTAAAAAAATAATGTAATATATAATACAATTGTTACCACTCAAATTTTAAATTTGGGTCATGCTTTAGCCGAAGGGCTTGTAAAGAGAAAATCAAGGTAAATAAGAAGATGTAAATTCCATAGGCTGAAGGATCAGCGAAAGTTGTGTTTGTTCACATCTACGGGGATTGTTTGCTTCATAGATTTTTAGCCAAGGTGCTAAGAGGGTTGTGAAAATAGTCGTGCAGGAACAACTAAAGTAGCAGTTAAGCTTAAAAGGGCATTCTTTGAAGTGGGAAGTTTACTAGTTATGATATGGCAACTTTGTTGTGCAGTTGGATTGGAGGTTACAATGCAACAGTAGTTTGGGCAGTTGTTAAGTGTTCAAAACATGGAAGAAAGCCATATCAAAACATCTCAAAAACAAGTTTACTTTGATTTTTCTTGCTTTTACGCACTTATTCCATATTTTCTCCTTTGTCTAAGACTTGTTTATGATTCTAGTACTTGGAGAACTCATAACCAGAGGGTTGAGTCCTCCCTATGGTGGAATCGCCTAATTAGGGATCGGTTAGTGTTTCATTCCATGGATAACACATTTGTTGTAGCCAAAAAATTTATTGTGTGTGGTAACATAATTTGGCATGCCCGATGGGACATCCATAGGTGAAGTGTGAAGTTTCACAAGCCAGCTACGACCATTTTTGGCATATATAGTTGAGGTCTGATAAGGCTTTGACTACAAGTTCTTTCTCGATAGCCCCATCTACACCAAAAAATAAAGCAAAAAAGGATCAATCTTCGGCTACTAATCAGGCTACTTTGGGAATGTCAAACACATCTCAAGAGCAGTCGATTGCAGAGGTTGAGTTTGTCCTTCAAAAACACGTCTCCACCGAATCTTCTACCGCTAAGCAGGTTTAGGAGGAGCGACAACCTATGACAGTTACTGCTTCATTCATTCATCAACAGATTGAGTTGGGCAAGAATGATTTAATGGAGCAGGTGGCTAATCAAATTGCTGATATTGTAAAACCCAATGTTCGTAATGAACTGCAACAACATGGGTTGAATACTCCTCAATAGAATATGAATAATGTTGAGAGTTACCATTGTGATGTCCCAATAATTTATTTTTTTATTCAAGTTTTATTTTAGTTCATTTAGTTATTTATTTATTTATTTTCTTGAGTTAATTAAACATTTAGACTCAACAATTTTATACTTAGTGACATAAACCTTAAGTGAGTATGACTCATTCCATTTCCTTCATTTTCTATTTTATTTTTCTATATCTCAAATTCTTTGTTAAAAAAAAAGGTGTTGAACTTAAGGGGTGGTCCACCGTGAACCACCCCACCACAGGAGCTTCCCCCTAAAAACACTACCCCAAGGTAGTGTCTCTCTCTCTTTAAATCTTTTGGACATGCACTTTTCTTTCATCTCCTTTTTTTCCTTTCTCCTTCTTCTTTGTCACACAGATGCCTAACTCCAAAAAAAAAAGACGCATCTCATTCTCCCCAATCTCCTTCATTTTCCTTTCCTAGATTGCTTCTTTTTTTTTTGTTTTACCAAACAAGACACACATCATCTATCATCTATGCCCTTTCCATTTCTCACTATAAAATTCCTTAAGAAGAGATTTAGAACTTCATAGAGGTGACTTGGAGAGCAAATCCAAAAATCTTGCTTTAAATTATCATAAGGGTAATTATTTTTAGTCCAACTTCTTTATTGAGTTATTATTGAGTTGATTGTTCAAGCTTGTGAGAAAGTTGTGTTGGAACCCTAAAATTTATTTTTGGGGGGGGGGTTGTGATTTAGGTTAAATTGACCCTAACCCATAAATTTGTTGTCTTGTTGGTAGTGTTAGGATATTCTAGTGGAGTTCTCGAAGTTCCAATTGCCCTGTAGACTCATCATTCCGCCTTTTTGAGACTTGTGTTATGAGTAGTTAGTTGCATTTATAATTTATTTTACCTATATTGATATGTATATGTGTGTGTGTGAAAATTGATTTGTGTCTCCTAAAATTGTTGAGAAAATTGAAAGCTTTGATCTTGAGGCCTTAAGTCATTTTGAAGGAAACTAAGAACTATGTTTTATAAGAGAACCCTATTCAAACGTTACACATAGGAAAAGACCTATTAATATTAATGCATGAAATTTAATTATTGTACATTGTTTTCTATTGAAAAATAAATGGTTTTGGAACTAAAATACTTGTGGAAAATATTGGTTTTGGTAAGGGGCATTTGCTATGGTCTGTGAAAGGATTTTAGAAATAGGAAATAGATCTCTTCCGTGTTAATACATATTTGATGCTATTCTATTTTGAGAGAAAAGGATTTTTGTTCTATTTTCATAGGTGCAATCTAGAGGGTATTCACAAAGGAGAAGGTGGCAAGTATGTCCATGAATGTTGATCCCTTCCTTGCAGCCTCAATCTATATGGTGTCAATTTCGGCTGATAGCTGTATGGAGAAACAACTAAGGAAGGAATCAGTTGGTTTAAGAAGCATGAAGGTTGGGAAGCCTAAATCAATAATTGTTAAGGGCGACTTGGTTATAAATGCAGTTGTGCCCAGAATAAAGCAAGTACAGAAGTCAAAAGCAGAATTGGCAACCGAAGAAGAGAAGTTGAAAGCAAAAGCCAAGGGGAAGTAGGTGGTAATCCTTGATAAAGGCAGGCCAAGTGTATTTCAGAGGCTAGGACCAACCCTAAGGGGTTATACCAAAAGAATACTAGGAGATGAGGTCAGAAGTGTTTTCTAGGAGTTAGAAGGACAACAAGGTAACCCTAGGAGGATGGATTATGTGCATAAGAAGGTTCCACAAATTGTGGATGAGCCAGCTTCCAAGGAAGGAAAACATGCAATAGAGGCGAGTTACAAAGATGGTAACCCTACTTTGAAAGTTACTTTGAAGGAAGAGGCATTCGAGCAATAAGGTAAAATTGTCAAGCCTAATATGCACGTATATTGGTTCCTTAACAAATACTGCAAAGATAAGAAAGTTTAAGTTGAAAAGCCACCTTTATTGTTTAGATCACAGAAGAGAAGATTACAATACAAGAAAGCATTTAATAAGCTCAAAGGGATGCTCACTATGTTACAGATAGCCAAAGATATCGAAATAGAAGATGTTGAGAGTCTTGGCGGCATCACAACCCTGAACGGCGCCTTGGTGCCAATTTGGAAGTTGCAGCCAAGACTATGGCTAAGAGGATGATCCAGGGTGAGCATTCTGAAAATGTACTAGATGAAATTTTAAGTGAAGAAGATTTGTTGACAGTGGCGGATGATACTTTAGAAGATGAAGATATGGTAGCCATGGTAGGCTTCCTTCCTAATGAATTTTCCAATGAAGGGGATTAACCTTTAAGTTTGGGCTACCATAGCTGAGGAATTTGGTGGTTGGAAGTTGGATGAGAATGTTGAAGGAGAAAGGGAACATGTAATGAAGTTTGAAAGGCCAAAGATTGCTCGCCATCTTAAGCCTCGTTACATTAAGGCTTTGATAGATGGTAAGCCTTTGTCTAAACCATTGATTTGTGGTGGTGCAATCATGAATGTTATGCCCATCATAATTTTGAGGAAGTTGCAAAAATCCATGGAAGATTTGAAGTATACAAATATGAAGATACCAATGTTACTAGGGATAGTACTACGCCTTTGGGCATCTATATTGTTGAAATCATTATGGGTCCTAAGATTACAACAGTTGTGTTCTTTGTGGTAGATGCAAGACCAAGTTACTCTTTGCTCTTAGGCAGCGATTGGATTCACTTTGTTGAGTGTGTCCCATCAACTCTTCATCAAATGTTGATGTTTTGGATAAAAGGAAACGTTGAAGCGGTCGAAGTTGATCAAAGACCATTTGTAGCTAATTTAAAGATGATGGATACAGCATTTTATAATCCTAAGTTTCAGCCAATCACTTAGGAGAGTGAAGCTTCAGTAAGGAGCTGGTAATTATGAATTTTAGAGGCACCAATTTCAAGGTGGAAATTCAGACTGACTCAAGGCCTTTTACAAATTTGTTTGATGAAGAGACATCATGAAAATGTGGTGAGAGACGTCTTGCAATGGCTGATTGCTCATTCTGCAGAACTAAGGATTGAAAAATGTGCATAAAGTAAGCAGTTAGCTGAGAAGGACAATAGGGCAGAGGTGAAGAACAATGTAGATGAAGATTTCCAAACAATTGTTAAGCAACAACCAAGATTTAGAGCACAATATCCATTAATTAAGATTAATCTTGGAACAACAGAGGAACCAAGGTTGACTAAGGTTAGTGGTTTGCTGAGTGAAGTTTGTCGTGATAGAATGATCCATTTAGTCATGAAGTACAAAGATTGTTTTGCATATGATTATCATGAAATGTCAGGCCTATCTAGAAGTCTAGTTGAACATAGGTTGCCCATAAAAGAAGGTTTCAACCTATACAAACAGCCACCAAGAAGAGTGAATCTAGAGTTGTAGCCGAAGATCAAGCAAGAGATTGAAAGATTACTCAAGGATGGTTTCATCAAAATGGCTAGGTATGTTGAGTGACTTTCAAATATTGTACCTGTGATTAAAAAGAATGGTCAAGTTAGTGTTTGTATAGACTTTAGGGATTCAAATTTAGCAACACCTAAGGATGAATATGTAATTCCAATTGTGGATATGCTTGTTGATGCCATGACAAAGAACAAAATTTTAAATTTTATGGATGGATATTCTAGCTATAACCAAATCTTTGTGGTTGAAGATGTTCACAAAACTGCATTTCATTGCCCTAGGGCTATTGCCATTTTTTAATGGGTAATAATGCCTTTTGAACTCAAAAATGCAGGAGCCACGTAGCAAAGGGCAATGAATGCTATTTTTCATGATTTAATTGGTAAAATTATGGAAGTTTATATTGATGACGTGGTAGTTAAGTCAATCAACTTTGATTCACATTTGTGGGATTTGTGACAAGCTTTTATAAGAATGAGAAAACATTCTTTGAAAATGAATCCCACAAAATGTGCATTTGGAGTTTCGGTTGACAACTTATTACATATATATATACACACACACCACACACGTATATACAGCAAGTACAGTTACGCATGAGGCTCGTAGTGTAGCTACCCCTACTGTCCCATGCAGCAAAAAGAAAAATATGAAATGCCTAGAATCATTAATTATTAACAAAAAATGATATTTAAATCCTGTAACAGATTTATGGGCGTTGTCTACATTGTTTGCTTATGAGTTCTGCTACACGTACACCAAAAATCATACACCATACATACACCTCGTATTTATATACATAAAGTTTGTGTTTTAACTAATGTAATGTTTGTGCACTTAATTAAGTATAATTGAGAGTATCATTTACAAATTTGTAATGTTTGTACACTCGTGAGAATAAAGTTTGTGCATTATTAATGGTGTAAGTATGGGTGTATGAAACTGGGTGTACGTGTAGCATTTTTGTTTGCGTATCAACTGAACTCCATATATTGGCCTATTCTATTTTAGGGGTAGTATTGACATATTCTTCATCAAAAAAATATTGAAAAGGTTACTACAAATTATTTTCAAATTAAAACGTGTTTGTTGAAAACAAATCTTATATTGTATAAAATATTTTAACCTGAAAACCCATTCACACGTATGGCCTATGGGCGCATGCATAAAATAAACTCCAATTGATGCTGTTGATCTTTTGAAGATGATTCAAACTAATCCTGCTGAATATATATACTCAATAAAAAATACATTGTAACTAAGATGCATAAAAACCTCCAGCAATGCAAATATTTATTTATTCATTTTTCTCTTTTTGGAAAAAGAACCTGTGGATATGAGTAGTATAAGAAACAATAGGAACCGTGGGAGGGAAAATTCGTACAGATATAATTTCGAAAGTAATTTTGAATAAAATATATTATAATTATAGAATTTTTTTATAAAAAATTAAATTGTAATTTTTTTTAGCTGTTAGAAAATTCATAAAATTTGATAATTGACTTTAAATTTTAGTTAAGAAATTTAATCTTTATTTTTATAAATTTTAAATAATGTTTATTTTAGATGTGGGAGAATACTAAAATATAAATTAGGAAATATTTAGTGCGATTTAATGGAAAAATTTTAGTGAGCTATGGCAAAAATTTTCCTTCAAAGCAGTGGTGAAAAAACCATAACTACTTAGTTAATATAGATAAATGTTCATTTTTACTCTCTTTTTTTTTAAATCCATTGATAATTTAATGCATCTAAATGCAATTGTGTCCATATTCATTAAATTATCAATGAATCTTAAAAAAGTAAAAAGAACTAACATTGGGGACGAAGAAAGTATTCATTTTGGCTATATTGATTCATTTAATGATAGATCAAAATTGTCAAACACATAGATACTTGAGAAATGTTATATTCTTCTACAAAAATAATCTACATATTCTCATACATAATAAATAAAGAAATTTTTCCTATCACTTTTTAAGTTGTTAAGACATTATGTATAGTTATTTTTTGTTTTTTAGGTGTAAAAAGATCTGTTGATTAATTTATAAGAAGATATATTATTACTAGATAGTGTTACTGTCCAATATTGAGTCTGAGATACATCTTATATAAAGAAGGTTCAAGATAATATTGGCACACTTTCACATTCATAAATTCGGTCCAATGTATTAGATTCTAGGTCCAAATCTCACGAGTAACTTGACCATTAATACACACTTGCATAACTATGGAGGAACGTAACCCACCTGATATTATAGAGACATCATGAGAGCATTTACTCATGTGAGATATAATTAGCTTTATAATGATCTCTTGCTACGATTACAAATATCCCAACAATCATAATAGAAGCCACCCTCACAAAGTATATAAGCATGACTCAAAATCATGTCCTAATATGTTCTATCTCTATATCAACTCATATAATTCATACATTGACTTGAACGTTAGAGTGATTTTTGTAGGAACCACTTTTGTTGTTGTCACCTCTGTGTTCATCACCTTGACAGATCTCAGTCCTGTCTTGAAGGAAGAGTTAAGAGCCATATCTTGGTTTGTCCAAATTTCTCGTGTTAATGATACGTAAATAAAGAAATTCTTATATCCACCATGGTGTAAATAAGTTCATGTTTCACATAACATATATATCATTGGTTATTCTTGGAAGAATAGAAAGTAATGGAGACAAAGAATAATCAATACTACATATGTTATGAGGAGCATAAATCCATTTACACCATAGTGAATATAACAATTTTTTTTACCAGAACAAAAACCTTGGGCTTACATCCTACCGTACTTGTTAGACCATTATCCTTTCGTCATCATCCTCATCAAACCAATTTTTATGTATGAGAAAAGTTATTTCAACAACTCACATCAATAATTTTTTAACCTCTCTCTTTCATGTATCCTACTTTTTTTTATAATTTTTTTTCCCATACCCCACCTTTCATTTTCTGTCTCTTTCTGGAGTCTTCATTTGTGTTTTTTCTTTCTTTCTTTTTCTGCATCCACACACCCAAAAATCCATGTCGTTTAGTTTGACTGCCTCATTCTGGGTCTGGGTCTAAGGTTTGAATGTCAAAACAAAGATAACAAAATCGTTTTAATTGGATGGTAGTATTAAACAATACCAAATCAGGCACAGCTTAAAACAAAAAATTCATAACATTATTATTTAGTACCAGTAAGAAAATTGAAAATCAATCACGAAAGACCCAGATCTAGAATATAACTTTTAGTAATCCAAATTACAAGGATTAAAAAGTTAACAGGAACATTCGCAGCCTTTTCTAGGCTTTTCAATTGTGTGATTATGGTCAAACTTCATAATTAAATTAACGAAAGAGAGGTTTTATTTATGGGAAATTTGTCATCATAGGATTCTCTATCATCAATTTTGCAAGATTAGGAGTATTTATCAAATTTTATTTTTGTATAGAGTAAAAAATCAGAAATCGAAATTTGATAATCTGATTTGTAAAAAAAAATTTCAGGGTGCACGTGTGGGTGTCGAAGTGGGCATAACCCCTTTGAAATTGGATTTCCCCTTTTCAATTTTAAAAAATAAAATCCAGGAGTCTTATCGGATTATATCTATAACAAAATGAGATCTCAACGAGGTGTTTATAAAATGTAGATAAAAAGTATTAACAAGATGTGGTGAAGTGATTAAATTTTTTGAACATTTGATTGGGAGTTTGATTGTTAATAATATATGTATATAAAAAAATATTTGTTGAGAGAAATATACTCATTTTAAGAAAGAATAATCTTTAAAACTTGAAAAAGGATTAATCACGGTTGATATACTTCCAAAAAAAACAAAGTGTTAGATAAAAAGTTGGCATGGTATCTTATTAGAGGGAACAATTTAATATTAAAGTGTAGAAATTTTATAAAAATTATTAAATTATGATAATTTTTTGTAAATTGCGACATGTTGTAATGATTTATGTTATTGTCAATGATAATTTATGCTATATTTTTTTTTTATATATCACCATATTTATGACGGTTTATCCCAACTTTTCTTTTAAATAAATTATAACCTTCTAGAATAATTTATTATAAAATTTCAAATTTTAACACTTTATAAAAATTATAATTTTTTTCTTATTTCTACCGCACTTTATTTCTATTTTATTTTTAGCATGTTTCGTCTAAATAAAATTGGGGGTTACATCATGAAGACGCGCGTGAGGAAAATTTTTAATATTGGACACGTGGAGGTCGGCGGTAGCGAGTCCGCTTGTTTGGTGAAGCTTACGACTAACGATCCCCTTCCTTGAAAAGGTCCGTTTGATTCATTCCGTTAGTCCATAAGGCCATGTTTGGGACCCCATTGCTCTAATATGCAGCAACTTTTTATTTTGACGGGAACAACTTATTTACTAATTCAGAAAAAGGCAAGGAAAAAAAAGACACTGTTTACAGTTTTTTTTTTTTTTTTTAAACTTGCTAGAATGAAATAGGGCTAGCGTTGCTTTATGTATCAAAATATATTTAAGAACATGTTACTTATCCATCTATGATTTCATTGTGTTTTAATATATATATATATATATATATATATATATATATATATATATATAATGTCTCACTCTCATATATATAAACAATTTCTCACTATAGTCATCATATATATGTGTGTGTTTGTTTTTTTTATGTAAGATTTATTAGTGCAGGGCGGGCCTCCAAAATAATTTTCTTGTAAATTTAGACTTTTTTTTTTAATTTAATCCGCTGAATTTTTTTTGGACACTTTTATATCACCTATAATGAAAATGGTGAACTATATTACTATATTGTTCTTTCATGTTTTTTAATCAAATTGTTCAATCACAATTAAATAAGAGTAAAAATTAATAAATATATATTATTTTATTGGGTTAAATATGTTTTGAGTTTTTATAAAATTAAAAAATTTGTATTTGGTCTCTAAAAATTTTTTTGTTAGGAATTAGTCCTAAAAAAAGTTTTGGTTGGATTTAGTCCATGCCGTTAATAGGAGATGTTATATGTTGACATGCCGGTTATGTTAAGAATAATTTATGTTAATGATTTGATTTGATTGATTTGATTTAATTATAATCTTTTAAATTGATTGTAATTTATTTTTGGCCGTTGAGTCTTCAGCCTATAAATAGGCTCAGCCTCTTATGTAAAAACACAACAAATCTCAGATATAACAACTCAGATAATACCATTGTTATTTCTCTGTTAGCTATCTTTCTCTTATATTTTTTGGTGTCCCATTTATCGATTTTTTTTCACAATGTTTAACAGGTTAAATGTGCACGCCACGTGACAAACACGTGTCAAACCAATCCATCTAAAACCCGACCCACCCATTACCCATGTTCATTTAAAAAAATTAAAAATTAAAAAAGAAAGAAAGAAAGAATTCCTCTCAATCTTGATGACTTCAATCCGAAACCATAAGCCCCAAATTCACCCACCCTCTCACAATTATACACAACTCAACACATCATACCACAACAATAACATACATCGATGATGCTTCACATCCAGAAAACACCACACACACACCATCACATTGCAACCCATACACACAGCGATATCGCGACTCACATAGAAAACCCTCACCCCTTCCCCCACAGAGAATTGCCCCCAAACCTCACACTCATAGAAACACAGATATACAGACACACACTAGCACACACATTGTTCAGTGCACAAACCTTCAAAAATACAACCACCAATATTAGGGCATCACCTTGTTTAGGCCATTTGAGGAGCCATCACCATTAACTCACCAAAACCCCATTTCTATCACATATGTATAACTTAGTATTTTTCTTCAATCTAGTAGAAATATCACCCACAAATTGTCTTGGCATTTCAAGGAGGTAGAGATGCTTGAGAAAGTAAGAACTTGCGTCGCCAGCGAGGATGAGGATGACGTTGCCGCCATGAGGATGAAAGGACGATGTCGACGGAGAGAGACACAGAACCACGACGACGTCACTGCACGCAAAGGACCGAAGAAGAGAGAGAGAGAGAGAGAGAGAGAGAGACGAAGGTAGAGAGGGATGGCTGCAAACTCGTGTCGTTGACATAGAAACAATGGTCGTTGAGAGAGTGTGACAGTTGAGAGAGAAGGTGAAGTTGTCGAGAGAGAGAAGTAAAAAAAATTTAGAGACCAAACACAAAATTTTTAATTTTACAGAAACTAAAACATATTTAATCTTATTTTATTTGCAAATTTAACATTAGGCCCTAAAAGAATTATCTAGCTCTGCCCTGTATTAGTGCAACCATTTTCATAAGAATAGTTGAAGAATATTTAAAGTCAAGAAATAATTATATTTGAACAACTCAATTCGAGTATTTGTTTTTCTTTCAAACATGTAGCATTTAGATCCAAGCTAATTTATGCTAATCTTAATTTTGCACGAGTAGTAGATTTCATAAACAATTTGGAGTATCCGTTTCATTAAAAATTACTTCAACGGGATGTAACATATTGTTATGATACTATTTTATTTGGACTCATCATCAAATAAATCTATGTATTATACAGTGCTCCAATCAAGTTTTTAAATAGGGAATGTGGCAATTAATTATGCATGCTTATTTATCATTATGTACCAATTAAATCCATATATTTATATAAAATATCTTCAATTAAGATATCCCCCCCCCCCCCCACCCCACCACACACACACACACACACACNCAATCACTATGCAGATATATTATTTGATATGAGGGGATCTCCGAGTTAAGCTGCATACTATAAGATTTCAGAATTACGCAAAATAATTATATCAAAATTAATATCAATTATTTATTAAAAAGCAAATCACTAATCACTAATATGTATTATTCAGTCTTTTTGCTGTGCTAAAAAATGCTGGCATACAAAACACAATAAAAGGAAGGTTCATACGTAAAAATAAAGGAGATGGCTAAAAAAGAAATAAAATTAAAACAAAAGGAGTTTTATAAAGTGAGAACCAAACAAGCCCCCAGAAGTGCAACTTTTCAGAGCTTGGATTGGAACCCAGAAAAAGAAAGGAAAAAGGCCCCAACGCCTTTCAAATTCAACAGTCCACAACTAACCCACCCTCTTAAAATGAAAAAAACTTCAATTCTTCTCTCTCTCTCTTTTGCCAATGAAGCAGCATACACCACCGCCACTCACCACTACCACCGTCGCTGACGCCGCCGCCGAAACCGCCGCCACCCCAGAAGTCAAAATCTACTCTTTCAGATGACGAAACCACCTTCGTCCTCCGCCACCCTCTTCCTCGCCGCCGCCGCCGCCATATTCATACTCTCCCTGATACCCTCTTCCCATGCTCTCGGCTCCGGCGCCACCCTCGCCGTCACGGACGCCCCCGCCACTGTTTGCGGTGTCGTCGCCGGAAACTCCACGCAGAGCATCGACTGCTTCAGCCTCGGCCGGACCGTCCCCGTCGTCCCGTCCACCTCCTTCTCCTCCGTATCCGGCGGTGGAACCTTCTTCTGCGGCCTTAGGTCCGGCGGCTACAGCTTACATTGCTGGGACGTTGCCACCGCCACCAACGGAACCTTCGAAAGGAAGAGACTTTACAACAGCGACACCGTTTTGCTGGAGAATCTCGCCGTCGGCGAGACCCACGTCTGCGCCACCGTGGTTGGCACCGGAAGCGTGAAGTGCTGGAGATTCAACAACAGAACGTTCGAATTGCCATCTGGGTCGCTTCAATTCTCCTCAATATCATCTGGGTCCGGATTCTCTTGCGGAATTTTGAAACAAAATTCTAGGGTTAAATGCTGGGGTGAAAGGGTAATCGCAAGAGAGATAGAGAGTGGGTTTGGGAACACGTCTATGCGGAGCGTTGTTGCTGGCGGATCGTCCGCTTGTGGGTTGAATTCAACTGGGTTTTGGGTTTGCAGAGGAATTGATAACAGTTTTGGGCAACTTGAGGTTCCAGAGAGCGAGGCTTGGGAATTTAGCGGGTTGGCACTTGGTGCTAGGCATGGATGTGCGGTCATGAGGTTGAATGGCAGTGTTGTTTGTTGGGGTGGGAATGGTCAATTCTCTACTAATGCCACGAAAGGTGTTTCCTTTGAGTTCATTGTTTCTGGGTCTAATTTCTCTTGTGGATTAGTCACAAGGAATCTCTCTGTTTTGTGTTGGGGTCCTGGTTGGCCTAATAATAATGGTTCTGGTTCAAGTTCCGAGCTTCCCTTGCCTCGTGTTCTTCCGGGGCCTTGTGTCCAATCTTCTTGTGATGGGTGTGGTACATACCCTGAATCTCAGTCTCTGTGTTCTGGCTCTGATAACATTTGCAAGCCTTGTGAGCCTCAAACACCAGCTCAGCCGCCGCCGCCTCCTCCGGTTGTGTCGCCCCCGCCGAGAGGTCGATCAAAGACCTTGACCAGGGGCTTGTTGGCATTTGCCATTGTTGGATCAGTGGGGGCTTTTGCTGGTTTTTGCACAGTTGTCTATTGCTTGTGGAATGGGGCTTGTTTAGGGAAGAAGAAAGTCCATAACTCTGTGCAGCCTACAATCACAAGGGGTGGCAGTAGCTCAACCGGTACATCTCATAGTAACCCGCTCTCGAGGTCATCGACCTTCATGCGCCAGGGTTCGAGGATAATGCGGCGCCAGAGGAGCGGACCCTCTTCGGCGAAACACCCTGACAGGGCCGAGGAGTTCACCCTGGCCGAGCTCGTGGCCGCCACCAACAATTTCTCGCTCGAGAACAAGATCGGCGCCGGAAGCTTCGGCGTTGTGTACAGGGGGAAGCTCGCCGACGGCCGCGAGGTGGCGATCAAGAGGGGCGAGACCGGATCCAAGATGAAGGTGTTTCAGGAGAAAGAGAGCGCGTTCCAGTCCGAGCTGTCCTTCCTGTCGCGCTTGCATCACAAGCACTTGGTTAGGCTAGTTGGTTTCTGCGAGGAGCGAGACGAGAGGCTCTTGGTGTATGATTACCTCAAGAATGGGGCGCTCTATGATCACCTGCACGACAGGAGAAACGTGGACAAGAGCAGCAGTGTCTTGAATTCATGGAAAGTGAGGATCAGCATCGCGCTGGATGCTTCCCGGGGAATAGAGTACCTCCACAACTATGCGGTCCCATCCATAATCCACAGGGATATCAAGTCCTCCAACATCCTCCTCGACGCGAATTGGACCGCGAGAGTGTCCGATTTCGGACTGTCGTTGATGAGCCCTGAGCCAGACCGTGACCAGCGGCCGTTGAAGGCGGCAGGAACGGTCGGATACATCGATCCGGAGTACTACGGCCTAAATGTGTTGACGGCAAAGAGCGATGTCTATGGACTAGGAGTGGTGCTGCTGGAGCTCTTAACCGGAAAAAGAGCTATATTCAAGAATGGCGAAGATGGGGGCACGCCAATGAGCGTGGTCGACTTTGCCGTGCCTGCGATCTTGGCCGGAGAGTTGATGAAGATTTTGGACCAGAGGGTTGGACTGCCAGAGCCGCATGAAGCAGAGGCGGTGGAGTTAATGGCATATACCGCAATGCATTGTGTGAATTTGGAAGGTAAAGATAGGCCCACAATGGCTGACATTGTGGCCAATCTGGAGAGGGCTTTGGTTCTCTGTGATAGTAGTCATGGCAGCATTTCCAGCGGGACAATCACCATTGTTTCAGATTGATTTGTGTGCTCCCAAAAACCGTGAGATTTTTGTCCAATTCTTGTTGATTCTTTCAGATAAATTATGTGGGCAATACACTGTTTGTTGGGATGTAAAAAATTGTCACCTAACATTAAGCTCTAGTGTAGATTGTAGAATTTTGCCCGAGATACTAACAGCCACAGCACGAAAATTGGATCATTTTAGAATCTACATCAGTGTTTTGGTAATTTACGATTTGAAATCCTTGTAAATGCATTTTACACATGGCGTGACAAAGAATAAAGCATCACTCCCTAGCGCCTTGGTTTTTCATTGACTACACGGTATTCGTCGTCAGCAACTGTTAGTAATTCTCTTATAGTAATTAATTTTATTAATTTTTCTTTATGTCCTTCTGGCCACACGTTTGAGCACAGTGTTATATTTGTCTTGAAGTTACTGCGCCCCCCAAAAAACGGAGAGTGTAGGGTTCAATTTGGATTAGGAATTTTAGCTATTAAAATTGAAAGCATTATTATTTGGGGATTTTTTATTTTTTATTTTTTGCAGAAAAGGGGACAGAAAATATAAAAAACAAAAATGTGGGTCAAAATTTTAGTTTACATCTGTATGATTGCCAACACCTGAATTCGGTACACACGTTATCTATTTTAGGGTTTTACAAAAAAGAATTACTTAAATCAAGGGTGTAGGGGGATAGGTTTCCCATCTAAAATCGGCACCAAAATCATCGATTTCAGACCGTGCCCTCATTGACCTTGTAGCATTGTTGATTGCGCTTGCTAAAGACTCCTTTTCCCTCAGCTCCCAATTTAAAGTCTCCGAAGTGGAGAAATTGGGAAGCTTCAATGCTGCTTTAGTGCAAATTGCTTCTCCTCCCTTCTTCTTCATAAAAATCTATTGAGTAGAAATTATAAAAATACACTATTAGGATGTAGTGTTGTGGAAAAATAAATTTAGTAAATATGGTGAGAGGGCATGTAGATAATACGGTGAACTATGTCTTACGTATTTCAGAAGTCATTCGGCAGAATAATGATCTGGTTCGTTGATGAACATAGTATTATTAATGTTATTTGTATATTATTAGTGTGTAATGTTAATACTATCACGCCCCAACTTAGGACGTGACCGCGCGTAAGGCGACAACCCTACGGAAGCACTAACGTGGCATACTAAACATGTATTAAATGCAAAAAGGTAAATAAATACTTACTGATTTATTAATAAAGAACTGAATAGTTGTTTACATAAAATTGAACTAAAATATAAAGGAGTTTACAAAATAACATTGTTTGAAATGAAATTCATAAAAATACTATGGACCTTGCCCTAAGTATCTGGAGCATAATTGAACTACTCGGTAGTCCCCAATGCAAAGCAGAGCTTACCATTGATATCTAAAATCCTCGCTCATTGGATGAAGGGATTGCTCTCACTATCCTCAGCCAAATCTAAAATTTTTTTTTACAGAGGGGTAAGTTGTAAACTCAGTAGTGGATACCTCGGTATTACTCAAGAAGCACATACAACAGTTAAATGGCATATAGATACATATATATACATATACTAAAGGAATAAACTGATAAATAAAACATAACTGATATATGAGAGGAACTGAAATAACTAAATATGTTAAATACAGGAATAACTAATAAAACGGAATGTATTGTATAACTGGAATAAACTGTGCTAATAATTAGAAAGTAAAATTGTGTGTATGCCCACGTCCTTGGCGGAGGAGCACAATTTAAGGGAGCCACAGCTCGACCCCACTTCACTAGGATAAATCTGGGTGGTTTCGATAAGCACGCAACCCGGATATTTGTGAGGGTACGCATACCCTAAATTTGAGGAGCCTGACGCTCACCTAATCTGCAAAATCTGGAAGGGTACGTACGCATGCCATAATCTAAGGAGCTTGACGCTCATAACTATTTACTATTGAATATGGGATCCGAGGTCATTGACCCCGCATTGCTGCAAGTCATCTATCATGTGATCCACTGTTTGTAAAGTCTTTTAGGGAGCTGTCTTTGATTACCCATGTTTGTTAATGCCTAACGCTACTGGTTATGTCAAGTGTGTCTTACTTAACTAATCTTCTTTATTAGTCTGAACTCAAGGACTAAGGTCCCACACTTAGGACAGGATTTCTAGGTAGAAGTGCGTCACAACAGACATCTTAAGTACCAAGTCTTGCCTTAGCCAGAACTTTCCCCTTGACACACACTAAAACGTCGTTAATTTTAGTGCGAGATCAAATGATAATTTATAAGACTAAATTAACTCCAAAAACGTAGTATAGTGAAGCCAATTACAATTACAAATATAATGAATATAAATAAAAAGAAAGCAAAACAAAAGTAAGTCAACAATGATAAAAAGCAATATCCTGCATACGACGTTTCTAGATCAAGGATTAATTGTCATTGGTTCCTAATTAATTATTCACAGGAGGGGTTGTTCTTTATTAGTTGAAATCTCTAACTAATACACAATTCACTTAAGAGATTACGATCGTCAATCCCCTAAGCATTAATTAATACAGAAATTAAAACTAAGATCTCAACATTTAAAACCCATATCAATTATGTCCCAATTGCACAACCTAATTAGATCTAATTAGTTCTCCCCAAAAGTTCCCAAATCCTAAATCAATAAATGCTAAAATCGTCAAGATCTATCATGCTAGAACTAGCCCTAACCAATAACATGCGATTGCTATATTACTAATCAGGGGCGAAACAAATCATGAATAAACATTAAGCACAAGGACCTCTAATTAATTCTAATCTAGAGTTATCGCATGCAAAATATTAAGGAACTACTTCTCCATGTGTGGAGTATAAAGGCTCATAATAAATATAGAGAAGAAGAGAGTTGAAAATAATGGAGAATTAAAATAATAAAGCATGAATACGATAACGAAAGAACTTCGCAAATAATTAGGAGCTTGCGTTGTCAATGCAAGCGCTCAAACAATCCTTAAAGAACTAATAACTAAGCACTAATAACATAAACTTAAAGTGCATAAAATAAAATGAAAAAGTGCAAAAAATAAAAGTGGAGGCTGAGTATGAAGTTGTGTGAAGTTGTTGAGAGAGAATGTCTATCTATAGAGGATGGACCCAAAGTGGGTGAAAATCCTGCACTTTTAGAATAGTAGTTGGTAAAATCGCGATAACTTCCACTACAGATATCGCGATATATTTACATGTCGTCAGTTCCACCGTATTCAGAAATATCACTTTCATGCTTGCTCCAACTGGCATCGTTGTCTTCATTTGTAAACATCTCATCATCCAATAATAATGTTGGTGCAATGTTATCCTGGTACAGTATTTGAACTCGGGTCACATTTATTATCAACATTAGGAATAATATCCTTGAAGTTGACAAACAATTCAATGTCACTCAAACTTGCTTTATAAGTCTCATAAATAAAACATTTGTTGTTCCTGGAGGTCGTTCGATATTGTAATATAACGGTATTTAACAACTCCATTAATGAAAGATACAAGAGCCTTATTCTCTCAACTCCCTTATTAAAATGAGAAGAAATTGCACAATGCAAATCAGAGAACGACATAAAGGACAAAGATCATTGACAAACTCAACTCCTTCAATATCAGATTTTTTCATCGAACCATTATAAAAAATAAAAGTTGCAATTCCTTCTCTATTCATTTTTTTTTCTAAAAAATAGAAAACCGATATGGACAATATAGAAAAAATGGAGAAGAGGAGAAAATGGTTGAAGAGGAGAAAATAGAGAGATATGTGAATGTGTGTTTGAGTTAGATAAATGAATGGGTATATATAGCTGGGGGGTTTCGCATGGAAGGGATTCAAATTTTTTTCACTGTTCACACTTGAAATCGGCACCATCACCACCAATTTCAGGTCATCTGCAATTGTCTTGTATTCCCTGAAATCGGTGACCCCACTACCGATTTTAGGTTTGTCATTTTTCTAAAAAAATCTTGAAATTGGTGACCCCACTACTGATTTCAGGTTTGTGTTTTCTTTTTCTGTTTTTTCATCAAAAAAGTCTAAAATTGGTGATCCACTTCCAATTTCAAGTACTAAAACCATACAAAAGTAAATTACAATCCTGATCTGCGTTTACCCATTACCAAATTATTAGGACAATATAAATGTGTTAACTCCATTATTTTGTCTCTCATTCACACAAGGAAGCTAGGCAGGGATTACTAAGTCTACATATTTTATGGACACGTGTGAATAGGTGGGTTGTAATGCGAACAAAGCTTGACCCGAATAGGGAAGGGAAAAGGAAATGAGGATAAGAAAAAGAAAATTGAAATAGTTGGATTTGGATTATTTAAAACGGAGGTGGTTATAAATTGAGAAAGTAAAAGTTTATTAAAAATGCCTTTTTGAATATTAAACATTGTGTAGACACCTAAAGATTATTTACCCTTCCATCACTTTAGTCACAATGCATTATGTTTATCTAAAAGTGAAATAACATATCACTTTTTTTACTTTACAATCACGCTCCAATAATCTTTATTCGAAATAGATAATAATATTATGTAAATACTTTTTTCATATCAACTATACAAATTAAACTTTGACATTTAGAAAAATAATTAACAAAATAAAACATTAATATTGTACAATGACAACATCTTTTAATTAAAATTTACTGTGGTTGTTAGATAAAATAGAATGATATAATCTATTTATTCATTTGAAGATTCATGATTATGTCATACTATTCTAACAGCCAAATTATGGTAAAGTTTTGGATCTTCTGGCCCTTTTTTTTTTTTAAAAGAATAAACTTTTAATATAATCACAAGGATAAGTTACACGTGGAAAGTTCTTTATATAAAATTGATAAATGCTATTTATACACATAAAAAAAATAGTCATTTAATAGTCTCTTGATAGATAAATAAATATTATAAAACAAAAAAATAAATATTATACAACAGAAAAATAAACATTGTCACCGAACGTTTTTACGTGTTCGTGTATGCATAAGTTTAATGTTACTACAAAATAACAGCAAAATAAATATTATCACTGAACATTTATGTGTACCTGTGCACACATGCGTTTAATATTATTCGTTTTATGTATTTAATAATATTTATTTAATATTTATTTTTCTATTATGTAATGTTTATTTTTCTGTTAAATAGTTATCAAGTAACTATTTTTTAAGGGTAAAAACAGCGGGGTTGCATAAAATTTTCTCCTAATTATATTCTGTGTTTGATGATAGAGCCCCTTTGCTACGCACCATAATATAATCCTTTTCATTTTGTCGATCCCTACCACGGTCCTGCTACGCACATGTATAGAGACTTGTCGTATTATGCGTACATATCCATATTTTGAAAGATACTAGTTTTCTAACTTCCACGATGGGCACGAGTTTGACCAAAATGGGAGTAAGTAAAAACACTGAAAAAAGAAGCAGTGGACTTGGCTAATACATCTTGCTTCTTAATTACACGGCAGGTGTGGCTGCAATGACCCAGCCACAGGTTTTGAATTGTCAATCTTGTGCGTCTTGAGTAGATGTCTGATTTTGACTCTGGGAGGACTCGGTCTCACAATTGCTCTTGTTCACAACTTATTTTAGGTTTTATAAACTCGTCGGAATTAATCAGCGAAAATGATTTCCGGGATTTACCGATTAATGACTTTAATTATTATTATTATTTTTTTTCTCATTGTTGAACGAGGATTCAATGTAAGGATGTTAGAAGAAGAATCAATTAAGCACGGAAATGACTAATTGATTTTTACCGTTTCTCATGTCGATGGTGGGGCTGTTCCACATTAGTTTCATCCCGGGCCGTAGCACTGCTGATGTGAGAGTTTTGAGAGAAGAGTGAAGTGCCATTTGTTGCTGAAATTGTGTATTCTCTTTCTAATGAATTATACATCATACATTGAGGTACATGTTGGGATACCTAACTACCCTCTAATTGTGGTACGCGTGTGTTGAGCTAGATTAGTTACAGTAGTCTGTAACTAATCCTAATTAACAATTTGTTATACGCTCTATGGTGACTCCCTTGTAGTTGATAATGTGATTATTACTCAGGAGATTATCCATCGTATCCATACTTCTAAACGGATGCGAGTTAATGTTGTTTTTAAAAATTGATCTCCATACAACATACGGTAGAATTGATCAGGGATTCTTGGAGAGTATTTTACATGAATTTGTGTTTCCCTTGCCCATTATAAACTTGATTATGTTCGGTGTGACATTTTCTAATCTCTCTGCGGTTCGGAATGACAACCGGTAGGAGAGTTTCAAACCTAATAGAGGACTTCAGTAGGGAGATCCTATTTCACCTTACCTTTTTGTGCTATGTATGAAAAAATAATTTCTATGATGATTTTGGACAGGGTTGATCATGGCATTTGGAAACCAGTGTCTGTGAGTAGGTATGGCTTGGGAATTTTCCATCTTTTCTTTGTAGATGATATTCTATTGTTTTTTTTGAAGCCAAAGCATCTCAACTTAGCGTGATCATGGATGTATTATTAGACTTTGTGGCTATTTTTAGCCTTAAGATAAATCTTGATAAATCTGTGGCTATGGTATCTAAGAATGTGGGAAGACTAAAGAAGGAGAAATTTGCTAGTGTCACTCTTATTCTAATCTCTTTTTAGTTGGGAAAATATCTTAGCTTCCCACTTTTGCAAGGTAGAGTGAAGAAAGAAGATTAGAAGGGGGTAAGCTGACACTTACGAGACAGTATCAAGGTCCCCACAGACGGCGCCAATGTTCGCAAGTAATTCGTAAAGGGTACGAGGTTACCTGAACGAGTGAGGACGGCGCCTTGACGGAAACTCAAAGGCTGGGGGCGAAAGCTCCGAGTAGGTTCGGGGGCTTGGACGAAAGCTCCGAGCGGGTTCAGAGGCTTGGACGAAAGCTCCAAGCGGGTTCCTCTCGGAGAGAGTGGGCGGCGGGGTGTACCTGCAAAGGCACTCCGACACTCAAGTAAGCACAAGGGTTAGGAGAATTCTCTAAGAGGGGAATGAGAGGTACCTCATGACCTGAGGGGTCGTATGCTTTTATAGATGAGCTTAGAGTGCAAAGATAGAGGTAAGATAGAGATAAAGTGAGGACGGTTTGCCTATCCGCTCCTCGGTTTATCTTTTCCCGCTTATCCAGGAGTTGGTTGCGGACTGGGGAGGAGAGAATGCCGCTACCTCCTCTTGGCCTTGTTGGGCCACACCGGGTTTGGAGTCTTTAGGCTTACGGCCTTCTCCTCCGCTAAGTGCCATGAGGCTCCCTCTCTTTGGGCCGATTTGACCAGGTGGGGAGGGTCTCTTCTGCTCCTTAGTGGGTTGGGCCCTTCGGGTCTTTAGAGAATGTGAGTTCCTCTCCCTCTTAAAGGGTAAGAGCTCTTGGACCCCAGTTTTTAGCCTGTAACAAGTTTTACATCTTATCTGTCATTTACGTTAATAGAGAACAATTTTTGCAAACAGAGAGCAATTCTAAATTGAACAACGATCAATCAATCTCAAAGATCAAATCACAATCATGCTCAACAATTTCAATTCGCAGAAACGTCATTAGAAATTCCATTCACTTAAATTCTTAGTACCAAAATTTTAGGTTCAGACTAATTGAAAAAATAATTAATGTAAAATTATAAATTCACAATCTTCCTCTAATACCAATTGTTAGAGTAATTTTCACATTCCTTAAAATTACTACAACTATTAAGAATCTTATGTTTTATGATTCTCATACATTAGGAATCGAAACTTACTTGAATCTTTGTTCTTTTGATTTATGTAATATGTCTTTCCTTTCTTTCAGTGTTCTTTCCTGTCCATGCAATGTCTGCTTTTTCCCTTCTCTTCCTTTCTCTTTTCTTTCCTCTTTGATAGTTAAGAAGAACACCATCAGACTTCTTGTCTTGTTGTAGAAAATTTTTTTTCCTTATATCCAACAAGAACCACCTTTTAAAAAAGGAGAGAGAGGAGTTCTTTTTAAATTCCAAAAGTAATCCAAATTTTATTCATATTTTAGGATAACCACTATCACAGTAATCCCCTTTGATTAGAGTTAGTCTATAAGTTACATGAGCCACTATAAATTATTATTAAATTAAAATAATCTAACATGTGGGAGTATAATTTTGGTCATTTGCAAACTGATTACTTGAATGCAAATAAGACTTAGCACGATTAATAATATTGCCCATCTTATTCAAATCACTAGAGTAACAAAACATGTAGAGTCAATAACCTCTTACAGAAAAGAACTCTCATCCCGTCGATTATTATGGTTACTAAAATTACATACCACAAGGAACAGATTCAAATTCCCGTTCTTCAAGCAACAAGACATGCCATAATCCACCAGAACCGTGGGAAAAAAGATTCCTTTCAAACAATTGAGAAATTCTTAGCTAGCATAATTTATCACATTAATTTTTTAGGTGCTCAAATCATTATTTAACATGTATAAAAGGTACTTTCAAGGATAAGCACACTTCTACTATAGTCCCCACGACCTTGTGCATGTCAAATAACAATTTTGATGCCAATAATTAACCATGCCTAACTAAAAATTACTCTCGAACAATAAGCACATATGAGAGCTAGGTCTTCAAAGTTCAAACTCAAATTAGGTAATTCACAAGTTGCTTCATTTCTTGGGGTAAGTTTGATGGTCAGGACCAACGTCACGGGAGCCCGTGTTAATGTAAGGCCCTCGGAAATTTGCTTGTGGCGGCAGTGGCTTTGTTGGGTCAATGACAGGCTTCTTTGATGACCTATCCAACACAAAATCTACAATTAAATAACAACTTCAACCGAAAAAGCAAAAGGAAGAAAGAAAAAAAAAACATCTGAGTAGCTAGTAAGAGTGTCTTAGCTTTATACTTCCTCTGTCCACTTACGTCACTTTTGATTTTGAATACAATAGTATCAAGATACTATCAAGATACATTAATTAAAGGATGTGTTTGAAAATCAAGTGTCTTACATAAGTGTAAGGAGGGAATAACATGCAAATGAGGGTTTGGTGTTACAGAAAAGTAAATCCTTTCTCTTTTCCACTTGTATTTTCAAATCATGATTTGAGATTAAAAATCATATTGAAATGCAACGCAATATGTAATTCTCCAAACAAATTCAAGTAAAATGAAATTAAGTTATGCAATGTTTGAGGGGTGCAAACTGAAATTCAAACATATTGTAAGCATACAAATGGAACATAAGAGTTGCTGTGATGTGAATAAAAGAGAAAATTCAAATTCACTTGACTTACGCCATGTAGAAGGGAAATGCCAAGCCAGCAGAAGCAAAAGCAACAAGTCCTGCAGCAACAATTAGATTGTGTGCACGTGACATGGCCCCAAAAGCAACTGTTTATATACTGTAAATAATTAGCATTTTAATTTTTGTGTACTGAAGCTATTTAGCTTCTCCTTTTCATTTTCTAATCACTTCACATAGCCAAAACAGAGAAATCCCAACAGCAGCAGAAGCCGCGAGGCATCAGATTTAAGTCCCAATCACCAACAATACTATTTTTCTTGCAAAGTCCCTTCACACAAACACACATTTTTTGCTGCTATAAATTCCTCTTACACCTTCACCTAGCTACACCAATATAACACTTTCACTTGCACTCTTGTTTGTCCAAACTCTTGTTTGGCTTGAATGACCAAAGCATCACAAGAAATGAAGGTCAAACATTCAATTCTACTTCTTGTTGCCCTCACACAACTCTTTGTGATCCTAAGTTTACCTGCTTCCTACAAGGACTTTTGGGATGACTCTTCAAATTCAATAACCTTGCCTTATAGCCATTTTGCATAAGCCAACAAAGAGTGATGCAGTGTTAGCAGCAGAACAATAACAAAGACCACTCACTCCCTCTCTAATACAAGTGCTGCAGGGTTAGCAGCAGAACAACGAGACAGAATAAAAATACAACGAGAGAGAAAAGAAGAGAGGAGAGTGAAATCAGAAAAAGGCAAAAAATGTAATGCAGCCCAAATCAGAGAAACACAGAGGGTTGCAGTATACAAAACATGCAACAAGAAAACTCACCAAAAAAAATCACGAGAAACTAAAAGGGGGAAAGAGGTAATCACAGAACGGAAATCAAAACGCACCTGATTGGAGCGAAACGCGAGCTCGCCGAGACGGAGGGAAAGCAGCGTCAAGCAACAGGGTCGTGACGCGACGGCGACGGCGACGGCGACGGCCGAGATGCGTTCAGAGATGGTGGCGCACGCTTGTGAGTTGCGAGCGACAGAGATCAGAAAGTTGCGGGTTTTGTTGATTTTAGGAGAATCGTGAGTGAGAGATCAGAGATGCAGAATGAGAGAAGGTTGTGCATTTGGGCACCCAAGCCCAACGTGAACAGGATTTTAAGAGGGCTGGGGCTTCTGAAGCCCATGACAAATATGGAGCAGGACGGGCTGATAATTATACGGGCCTAAACTAATGGGCCTCCAGACTGCGCTCTAAATTAGCGCTGTTTTCTCAGTTGTGAATTCTTCTCCTCTTTCCGTGCCCTTTGCCTTCACAAATTGCAGCAGCAAAGCCCAAAACCTTCCCAAAATCCCAGGATTCCCTTAGCCCTGGAAACAGGACCCCTCTCTTCTCTGCTTTCACTATGACTCTCAATCTCGTCTTCCTCATCTCCGTGATCTCTAGGCTGTGCGAAGCCACCTCCACTGATCTGTTATGTGACCCTTCCTTACTTCCGCCAATCCACCATGCATCTTCTTTTTCCAAGACGGACCACTTGAGGCCGCCTCTGCCACCCCGAACCCCACCATCGGAATCTTGAACGGATACACTGCGATGACCATTACTCATACTGATCTTCGAATGCATTTAGAAAGGTACGAGACTATTTTATTTATTTAAGCATAAAGATGAGCATGACTTATGTGTAATATTGCATGAAATCCTAGGAAGAAAGACTTCAGCTCGGTTATTATGTTTTAAGAATGTTTTTAAACAAGTTATATCTAGGATAGAATTGTAAGTTAGCGACATGTTATGTTAATCCTTTATATCATTGTAGTCAGAATCAAGACTAACTATCAAGAATCTAGGGACTCCAATAGAGTAGACTACCATCAGGCTATTGGGGTCTCGATGTTTGGATAGTGCGTTGAACTAATGAGAAATCTATGAACTCAGATAAAGTATCTCAACTATCGAGGCCTAAGTACTTGGGTTGTGCATTAAAGCTAGACCTTAATGTTCGAAATTCGTTTGTCTAGATATCTTTCTTGGTTCAATGATTATGTTTCAAAAAAGATTATGTTGTATTATAAGTATTATTATGCATGTTTTAACGTATGATATATATATTATGTAATGCATTGAATGTACCATGCTTATGAATTGTTCCATGTGGTCGTGAACTCGCTCACTGAGATGATGGCTCATGTCTGCATCTATTGTTTTCAGTTGCAGAAAAACAATAAGGATACAATTCTTCTCATTTAGTAGTCAGCAATGTTCCTTTGGTGAGTTTCACGTTGCCGTGGAGTTATTCTTAGTTTCAGCTATTTAGTCAATTTATTTTTAGATTAGATAGTAGGGTGCTCTAGTAAACTACAGGCAAGGTGTTACTTATTTTCAATTATTTAATGTCATTTTAATTATGATTTTATGTAGGGATTTTATGAGGCATATATTTAGTTTATTTATGAAGTTTAGTTTATTTTAAAGAGATTTTCCTATAATTTGTTATAAAACGACATGCATTTTCATGATTAGTATGTTAAGAGGCTTTTCTAAGGAACTAATATCTTTCCTGTTGTGAGGATTTATGGGGTTGTCTCATGTTCCGTGAGTGGCAAAAAAGTTGATGCAACCATCCCAATGTCATGGGTTCATGAATGTTGACAAAAAGTGATATTACATTCCCATTATTCCTCCACTGCAGCATGATCCATTGCTTCTCCCATAATCTCGCTGCCCTTTGTTTCCATTCATTCTCCCTCCTGAATCTCTCCTATCGTTCTATCTCTCTCTACACTCTCCACTCCCTTTCTCTCATATTTCATCCAATTCTATGTTTCTAAGTTTTGATTACTCCTTAAACTTCCCTTCTCCCAACTCACCCAGCAATGCTAGGTCTTCTCTTTCATTAAGTCAGCCAGAGCCAGTCGTGTTTCAAGAAGCAATTAGCGCCATCCCTATGGCTATTCCGTTCAGCCACTTGTCCCGATAACCAATCGCTTCCACAGAGCCTCGGTCTCCACCACTAGGTTTGCCCCATCACAGAAATTGATTTCCTGCTCTATTTCTTCCTCCACTAATCTAACCAGTTCTTGATTGCACGAATAACAAGATCCCTCTATGTTGACTCACCAATGCTGAAGGTTGGAAATAGTTGGCAAGATATCCCAGCATAGCTTCCAGGTCAAAATTCTTGTCTTTGGATGTGCTTTGATTCTTCGAACCATCTTCCATAAATCCTTTTGTTTATGAAATTCATTGAAATTGATTATATCCAAGGTCGTTCTCTACAATTTTATGTTGTAGTGTTGTGTTCCATGTTAGTTAAAAAGAATCATCTCTATGAAAATTACTGAAATGAATAGATAAGACTGCCTCCGCCTATTCCTGTGAAAAATTAGCCTCAGTTATCTCCCTGTTCCACCCCCCCCCCTAAATTCTCAATCATTAATCCCCATAGTTAGATCTAGGTTATTGAACTCTGTAATTTCTGCTATGAAATTCCCTTGAATTGGAATCCAAGGATCATTCCAAATATTAATATTATTCTCATTGCCCACTCTGTAGCACAATCCCAATTGCAGTGTATACTATCCTGCGCAGATACTTCTCCAAGTGTAAGATAGGTTAGCCCCCACTAGAGCCCCAAAAAAATACTATCCGCAAAGTACTTTGCTTTAAGAGTAGACCAAAAACCAGAGAATTGGTGAGAGAAATAATTCTCCAACCTTGTTTAACTAGCATCACTAAATTAAAAGAATTGAGATCCCTAAAGCCCATTCCCTTGTAACCTCTACGCCAACACAAATTGTCCCAAGAGACCCAATCACACACACCAAAACTTTGCCATCATTTGATTCAATTCATTGGCCAAAGCCGTCGGGTTCTGAAAATATCTCATAGTGTAGGTAGGAATAACGTGCCACCACCTTTATAAGAATCTCCTTACCTCCCCTAGATAGGGTCTTCTTCCATCCTTGCACCCATTTCCAAATCCTTTCCCTGAGAGGTTGGAAAGATTGATTCTTGGACCGTCCAACCATTGTTGGAAGTCTCAAATTCTTCTCCTTTAAAGTGACCTGCTGTATGTTGCATGCCTCCGGCAATTGGATTCTCAAAGTATCCCCACATTTGGGCTAAACATGATGGAGGATTTATCCAAGTTAAATTGAATTGATGGTTAAACTCCGTGCTAAATTAAAATTATACTTGAATTCTGGCGGGAAAAATAAATGAACGGGATATCATAAGCAAACTTAATACAGGAACTTTCGTGACAATATTGTAAAAGTTTCATCAATAAATTTGAGTTTACACGTATATTCCAGGTTGTTGCAGTGTTATCTCTAGGTAACAAATATTGGACATGCAAATTGATTGAAAGTTGAAACCACAAAAATGACACTCGTGCCCAATAGGTCTATTCGGTGATTATTTCCTTGTCTGTAGAAAAAAGAATGCCGGGGCTTGATGCACAATATATCCTCATAGATAGGGGGGAAAAACCAAAGTAACCAAACCAATAAATAATCATCTGATGCGCTGATGTCTTACCAAAGTAACCAAACCAATAAATAATCATCTGATGCGATGATGTCTTTGTCTTTGTTCCTCAACTTCATTCATCCAATCATTGAGCCGTAGAAGCCCCTTGTACCCATAATATGCAGCAGCAACAAGTATGACAAAAACAAAGACAAATAGAAGAAACTGCTTCATTCTGTAAATAAATTTCTGTTCAATGATTACAATCAAAATATGGTCAGTGAAGAGAGATGGTAACTAGAACATGGAAATCACTCTTCATAGAAAGTTAACATACCTGTAGTTTTGTTGTTTCCTTGGATTCTAGCACCCGTTCCCGCCTTTTTCGTCGCTTTGGAGCCAACTTCTCATTATCTGGCTCTTTTACCTTTAATAATTTTTATGTAAGATTATTAGACATTACCACTGCAAAGCTCAATCATAGAAGCATGCTTCACCAATTTAATGAAAACATCGAAGTAAAAACTAAGTGGAGTGGAATTATATATAAATAGATCAACAGTTGACCACACACAAAAAAAAAGTTCAACCGTTATTGTTGCCGCGTCCTGAGTAAGTGAGTTGAGTTAGCCATAGCAGCTCACCAAGCTCTTAGGATTAGCTAAACTATTGTAGCTTGCTCCTTCGTAAAATCTCGGAAATTCAGGCTTGATCATCAAGCTTGACACTTTCTTAGAGATTTCAATCGGTTGAAAAAGAAAATTCCACTGAGATTTTGGTGCTTTTTGAGCAATTTTCTCAAGAACACTTTTAAGTCTCTACAGGAAGTAAGCCGATTCTGTTGCTGTCTTATTCCAATTTCATTTCTGGTTCTGATTTTTCCTTTTCATT
This sequence comes from Nissolia schottii, assembly GCA_003254905.1. NCBI lineage: Eukaryota > Viridiplantae > Streptophyta > Magnoliopsida > Fabales > Fabaceae > Nissolia > Nissolia schottii. The sequence continues at coordinate 567,487 of QANU01029832.1, forward strand.
GCCAATCCTCTTTCATTTCTGTGATTTTCTTCTGCATTCGATGGCTGATTCACAGCATGTGTCTACTACTCCGATTCATGATGTTCAAGCAGCATCTTCTGCTGATCAAGGTGCTCTTTGCAAAACGATGAATCACACAAATCGCAATCTTGGAGTGCACCACTATAATCCTATGGCGGATCCTATGAGTCCACATTTTCTTCATCCCAGCGAGAACCCAGGATTATCCATTGATATCAGTGATGCACATAGGATCCTATGATAAACCCATGGTGCTGGCAGAACAGAACTATCATTCTTGGTCAAGAGCGATGCAACTTGCACTCAAGTCCAAGAACATTCATTCATCAATGGTACACTTCTGCGGCCAGAGATAACAGATCCTCTTTTCTTTGCTTGGGACAAATGCAATACATTTGTAGTTTCTTCGATTTATCACTCTAAGTCAAGAGATTATGCAAAGTGTCATTTCAATAGAAAATGCGTGTGTTCTTTGGAAAGTTTTACATCATAGATATTTTGAGGGTGATATATTCAGAATTGCTGATTTGCAAGAAGAATTTTATGCAACAAAGCAAGGTGAACTAAGCATCACAGCATATTTCACAAAATTGAAATCCATATAGGAAGAATTAGAAACTTCAGGCCTTTACCTTGTTGCTCTGGTGGTCATATCAGTGTTTGTAGCCTAAAGGTTGTTAAGGATTACAAGAGAGAGGATTATGTGGTCAGATTTCTCAGAGGATTGAATGAACAATATTCTGCTGTTAGATCACACATTATGATGATGAAACCTCACCCTGAGATCACCACTGACTTTTCATTACTCACTCAGCAGGAGAGGCAAATGAACATATGCAGTCTTAGTGCTATGGATTCCTTGTTCAATGGCACATCTCTAGGAAATAATTCCTCGTGGCAGAGGGAAATCAAGAGGGAGACGAGGCAAATTTTCAGGTGGCAGAACAAGTTCAGATAAAGGAAATGGAAGAGGTTCTAACTCCTACTGCAGGAGGTGCTTCATGCACTTATTGTGGTAAGACTGGTCATCTAGTAGAGAGATGTTTCAAGAAATATTCTCATTTGCTACAAGAATATAGAGAACGAGTAGCAAACAATGTTACCACTGAAACTGACAAAGACTGGGTCATAGACACCGGTACCACTGACCATGTGTGCTATTCACTTCAAGAATTTCAAACCTATCACAAAATTAAGCCTATAACAGTGAAATTGACTGATGGAACAACCACAACCACAGATATTTCAGGAAAAGTGATTTTTTCAAATGATTTTTACTCGAGCAAAGTACTTTACATTCCCTCGCTCACATTCAACTTACTTTCTGTTTCTAAACTAGTCACTGCCCCAAAATGCAATGTAATCTTTAACAAAAAATGCTGTGAGATACAGGAATCCCATACATTGAGGATGATTGATGGAACTGAATTGAAGGGAGGCCTACATTGAGATTAAGTTGTTAGTTTTCTATTATGGTATTATAGGTTAGGCGATCCATCTAGAGACAAATTTCATGTAATGCATTCTCAGTTTCTTTTCATTGATTGTAAACAAAATAATGATCCTTGTGATCCTTGTCATTTTGCTGAACAAAGAAGACTTCCTCTTGCATCAAGTATTACACAATCTCTTAGTGCTTTTGACATTATTCATATGGATATTTGGGATCCAGTAGCTATTCCTTCCGAGATGATAAAACTAGATTCACCTGGCCTTATTTTATAAAAACTAAATCAGAAAATTTCCAATTGGTTCACACATTTTATTCTCTCATTGAAACTCAATTTGAAACAAAAATTAAGACTATGAGAACTGATGATGGTGCTGAGTTTCTGGCTCTAACGGGTTTTTATACCTCAAAAGGATTGTGCATCAAACTAGTTGTGTTGAAACCCATCTACAAAATGGAATTGTTGAAAAGAAACATCAGCCCATTCTAAGAGTTGCGAGATCTCTTATTTTTCAATCTGTCTTGCCAAAATGCTTCTGGCATTATGCAGTTTTTCATGCCATTCATCTAATAAACAGGCAACCTAGCTCATTCTTGAATAACAAGTCCTTTTGAGTTGTTACCCAAGACTCTCGAAGAAATAAGACATTTAAGTGCTTGGGTGCCTGGCTTATGCATCAACTCTCACTACACATAGAAAAAAGCTTGATCCAAGAGCAAGAAAATGTGTTTTTCTAGGTTTCAACATGTATGATGTATGCACAAGAGAAATATGTGTCTAGGAATGTTTTCTATGAATGTCATTTTCCTTTTGCAATTGCACAGCATTCATCAGCATCCACTACTCTCTCATCTACAGGATTTTGTCATGATCCACTTTCTTATGATGCATTCTCCACATCCAGCACTATCTCACCACAATCTCAACATACTCAAAATTCCATGCATGTTCTGCATCCAGCAGCATCTGCATCATATTGTGGTATTCCTGCAACATCAACTGCATCATTTCATCACTCATCTCATGAGCATCTTGCATCATCTGCACCATCTACTCCTTTTATAAGTCCATTATCCTCTCATAAGCATCCTGCTTTGTCTACATCATCTGCATTACCTGCACATTCACCTAATCCTATTTTTAGGAAATCCTCTAGACCAAAAAGACCACCTACCTATCTTCGGGATTACCATTACATGTTGGTCAAGTCTTCATTCTCTGCCTCAACTTCCATCCATGGTAGGTATCCTATATCCAATTATTTGTCCTATTCATCACTTTGTACCAACCACAAAAGATTTTCCTTAGCCTTGTCCACTAATCCTGAACCTAGGACATATGAGGAAGCTGTGAATCATTCTTGTTGGCAAGAGGCAATTTCTGTTGAGCTTTCTGCTCTTGAGAAGAACCAATCCTGGGTGCTCACTTCTCTTCCAATGGGTAAGAAAGCCATATGATGTAAATGGGTGTTCAAGGTGAAGTTTCATGCTGATGGCACAATTGAGAGGCATAAGGCTCGACTTTTACACAAACTGTAGGCATTAATTATTCAGAAACATTTAGCCCTATGGTTAAGATGACTACATTGAGAGTTTTGCTGGCCATTGCAGCCACTAAGGGCTGGTATCTACAACAACTTGATGTCAACACAGCCCTCCTACATGGTGATCTACATGAGGAAGTTTTCATGAAGATCCCTCCTAGACTACAAGTTACTGATTCTGGCTTAGTGTGCAAATTGCAGAAAAGTCTCTATTGCCTCAAACAAGTTAGTAGGCAATGGAATGCCAAGCTAGTTTCTGTTCTCACTGATTCTGGTTTCTCACAATTTAAATCAGATTATTCTCTATTCATCGAGAACACTCCTAATGGTTTCACTGCAGTACTAGTTTATGTTGATGATTTGGTACTTGCTGGAACTTATCTACAACAAATTCAGTCTCTTAAAGGCTTGCTGGATGATTTGTTCAAAATCAAAGATCTAGGCAACTTGAAATTTTTCAAAGGCATAAAGGTGGCTTGGTCCTCTAAGGGAATCATTCTATACCAGCATAAGTACTCATGGACTTGATTGCTGACAGTGAATTCCTTGATACCAAACCCACTTCAACACCTATGGACTATCATTTTAAGTTGTCCAAAGCAAGCCCTTAACAGACATTCCTGCCTATAGGAGGCTCATTAGACGGTTGCTATAGCTAACTCATACCCGACCTGACATAAGCTATGCAGTTGGGCGTTTGAGTCAATTTTTGGATTCCCCCACAACAGAGCATCTCAGAATAGCTCACCGGGTCTTGACATATTTGACGAATAGTCCTGGTACAGGTCTATTCTTTCCTTCCAACTCCAGCCTTGTCCTTCAAGGATTTTGCTGATGCTGATTGGGGGACCTGTCTTGATTAATGCCGTTCAATCTCAGGGTTCTGTTGTTTTCTTGGTCCTTCCCTGGTGTCATGGCGAAGCAAGAAGCAAACAACAGTTGCAAGGTCCTCTTCTGAGGTTGAGTACAGGGTTCTAGCTCAAGCCACATGTGAGATACAATGGTTGTGGTTCCTCCTCAGAGAACCTGTGGCCATTCATTGCGATAACCAATCATCCATTTACATTGCTACAAATCTGGTGTTTCACGAGAGGACAAAACATATTGAAATTGATTGCCACATAGTAAGAGACAAGGTCCAAGAAGGCATCATCAAACTTCTACCAATTTCCTCCAAAAATCAATTAGCCGATATCCTAACTAAGCCACTTGCCCCGGGTCCATTTCAATACCTTTTTTCCAAGCTGGGCATACTTAACATTCATGCACCTGCTTGCGGGGGGGTGTCTCCGGGTCCTGAGAAAGTGAGCTGAGTTAGCCACAGCAGCTCACCAAGCTCTTAGGATTAGCTAAACTATTGTAGCTTGCTGCCCAAGCTACTTGTTAGTTAAGTTAGTTTCAGGTAGTTAGAGTTAGTTAGGATAGTTGCATTTGATGTAAATGTAAGTTAATTTCATGTGCATTTCACATTTCCACAAACAACTCAAGAGAATTCTCAATCTCCATCTCTTGTTCGTGGCTTATAATTTCTACAATTATGGTCACACATAAGTTGTTTCTTGAGTTAAGACAAAGTTGAGGTTAAGGGGAAGTGAAGCCAAAGCATCACACAAGGCAGGATCTGTCTTATTTAGTACAAATGGAGAAAGTAAGCCAGAAATTAGTATTAGCGTCAAGTTTTTCTGATTATTAAAGAGGGAACAAATGCATCCACTCAATTTTAGTCAGTGATCCCCCCCGGCCTGTCATGATTCCTGAACCAAGTTGAGCACAACCCCAGCAAAATATTTTTCCTCGTATTTGAACTCACTAATACAGTTATTTCCATTTGACCTACGTGATCGATCATGGACAACTCGATTTAATGGGGCGGCAAGGACTAAAAGATGAAACAATCCTGATTCCTAACATTGAATGCACATAGAAAGTTTTGATGGAAACTCGATTACCTCTGTAGCCTTAGATTTACGTAGTTGCAGTTCTGACTCAACAACCTGCACTTTACTCTTACAATCAGAATTGCATGGAATAAGTCCAATTCCAAATTGATTTTTGGGTATATCCCTTGGATGGCAACCAGTACGATGGTACGCTGCTTGAACATCTTGACACAGCCACTCTTTTTTCAATGTTTGGCATTTGCAACGAACAGTGACCTGATGAAGAACAAATTCAGAGTTTAGAAGACAACCGGATCAGTAATAGGTTAACTGATTAGTTTATTTTGCAGAAGCCAGAATAGTGAATAATGCAAAAATTGGACACTGCTGAGTTAATTATGTAGTTTAAGCTTCAAACATTTTAATCTCATGGTACCTTTTTACTACATTTGTTAGGATTTGGGCATTCGCCAGGATGGCATGTCTCAGGGCATAGATGCGTACAATTTGGCAACTTCCTGCAAAATAAAAATGACCAAGAAGGCCATCAATCAACTTTATTACTCCATATGGAGAAAGAGCAACAAAGGGAAAGGAGGAACAAAAATCTTAACAAAATTTACCTATGACATGGCCCACCACATGAACGAGCTGTCTCTTGACCCTTCACGGACAAGGTATTGTAATATATGCACTCGAAAACATGGACCATTGAGCCACAGTGACAAGACCGTTTAAGGAGAACTTTGCATGGAGGGCAGTCTCCAGGATGGCATCGCCGAGGGCAGTGATGTTGACATTTAGGTTCTCTTTCCTGATCATTGCAGGTATATCAAGTAAAAAAGTTATCAGACCTAATTATGGAAAGTAAAAGTTTCTCAACTTTACAAAGAATAAAATACAATGGAATAGTGGAAGATTCAACACCTTTTGGCAAGAAAGAGAACAATCATCACAAGGCTCACTTCTCTGTAGCTGGTTCATGGAAGGCTGATTCTCCAAGGCATGGCAGGTTTTAGTACAATAATGATTACCACATGGTAGAGGATTTCCACATAAATTTTCACAGGAGAACTGTGATTTATCAGAGCAGACCATCTGATTGGAGGGCGTAAAAGAAACAGAAACCTCATTAAAAGCACGAAAGCAGTTGATGAAAATTGTTTTTATGAAAAATTATTTAAAAGAATCGTGCATGTCAAATGTTTATGTATCCAGCTTCAAAGACAGCGAAACAAACCATTCTCTCAGCTCCAATGTGTTGCCCAACACATGGTCTCCACACAAGTTCTGGACAAAGAGGGCATGCAGAGCCAGGATCACATTCACTTTGTTGAACCATTTTCTTTTTCTTTGGTTTTAGAGTAAACTCTCGATTAGGAGGAGGTTTAGCACCATGACATCTTCACAGAGAGAAAAACTGTGTTATGGAAAGACATTAACTACAAACTAAATGTACGGTCTCGTGGTTCAATCACATGTTGGAGTTTCCATTTAAATCTAATATAAATGCTTGAAATTTTGAAAGTCTTCATTATTTAAAACAATCTCTTCAAAATGACAGTATGATACCTACAAGCATCTCAATCTAACATATGAAAGGAGAATATTTTCTCAAACCTTAAATTGCACGTATGGCCACATGGGTACTCCTCTGCACAAGGTAGCCGACAAGGAGGGCAGGCTCCGTAATGGCATTTGTGTGGCTACACAAAACTAATAGTTTGTTAATAACATGTTAGAACCGGTAATCAGAGAAGAAGAATGCAGGGGGAAAAAACACATTATTGATTTGGGATCTTTGACAATGTGTCAAATCACCCTAGAATTGCCATAGAAACTGTATACAAACTCCTTGAAGATTGAGAGCTCCTCTACTCAACCCCAACTAATCACCTATTCCCTTATTTATATTCAACCAAGTCCTCTAACTAACTAGCAGAGTTTCCCTCCCTTTTCAATACAAAGAATTACACTGGTATCCCAGGTTCCTAACATAATATGAAAACACAAGAAACATTGTCATCAATTAAGCCTATATTTACTTTCAAATAAAGGAATAACTAAGTACGGTGATGATATCTATGGATAGTTTCTGATCAATTAGATCTAGATAAACACAAAAGTGAACACCCATTAAGATATACTACGGAATTTCTTTTATAACAAATAACTACGTTATGAATATATATATATATATATATATATATATANTATATATATATCAATATCATCCATTTCAAATTTACTTGTACCATCATTGAAGAAAATCAACTTCAGTACATAATGGAATGTTCATCCTTAAACTATACATCCACTCACTAAGCACCATTTTTTCTATTTTAGGGTTCTCTTGTTAGTGGATTATGTGTTAGTAACCCTATGCTCACCAAGCCTAGAAGCATGCCCTAACACCGGACTAGGTTGACCTACATCAATTCTAACTTATATAAAACCACTTTTTTTATATCAAAGCTTTGTGTTGTAAATGCCAGCAGCAAAACACATCAGTAACTAATAGTACCTTGCTGATTGATGCATGGCGGCATAAGCGAGCAATAGGACATGGTTTGGGACACTTAGGTGGCTTTTGATCCATTTCAGTACCACAAGGAACCTGGTACAAAGTCCATCACCCAGCACAGATGGCTTAAGCAAGGTATAGCAAAATTTAATGCAATTGAAGTATATAACATTAAGATTAAGATTATATAAGATAATAGCGGTACATTGACAAAACAGATAATGATAGACAAGAAAGAAAGGAAGAAAGAAATAAGATAGAATATGTATTGCCAGTGTGAGTGTGTGCACTTACTGGCATCATCAATCAACAAGAAAAGTAAATCATCAATTTCTTCGAACTAACATTAATAAGGAAGGTAACAGCAATGATTTGAGCATCTCGATGTTTATAACTTCAAATGATCTCTGAACTTATCTTCTGACATATTATTTAATGAGAACACTATTGAAATCAGCAGGTGACATGGATAATATACGAATGAAATAATCAGTGTACAAAAACTAACAATAACAATCCTCCTTCATATGATATTTATCCATTCACCTTCAATGTTCCCCTTAAATTTAAATTAACATGCAGCAGTGCAACAGGACATGCTTACATTATGCCAAGAAAATGAAATCTTGTTAATCAGGACCAAAATTTCCCTCCCCCCAATCAACTCAAACTGGCCAATGGCCATTCTGACCTCCGCTGTTCATCTAAAATAATTTTTATGCTACTCAGCCTCTAAATGAAATCAGGTTTTTGCTGTTTGTGCTTGGGAATAGAGTAGCACATGTAAAAGCTAAGTTTTCTTCACTAAACATCCCTGCCTCTCAAACTTATAAATAGATGATGAGCCCAAGGCCATCAACAACTATGAACACAGTTAAAGGTTATGGTCTACATAAATGAGTTCACACAACAATTTGCATTCAAGAATGTCATGTTTTAGGAATCAGATTACGGATTACCAAATTACAAAAGAAATACAACTAAAAATGGAACTTCACATAATCACAAACAAGCACAACTGAAGAGTTACATTTCATATAACAGAGAATAGTACTCTGCTTCTATTCAAAATAGACGAACTAAAATCCAGATGACCAGAATCAGACCTCAAAATGCGTCTCCCCACATGCACATGAAATTGTCACCATTATAGGACAAGGAGCACAGGCACCTCTGCAAGAACAAAAGGGGATCACATTAGTTCAGGGGACCATGTTATTGATCTTTCAGCATCAAAGACGGCATCACAGTTCCATTACTTTACCCTTAAACCCCCTGTTGTCTAATAGATTAGAGACCAACCTCATACAAAAAGGGAACATACCTATGGCATGGAGAAGGGCACTTATGGTTCTTACATCGAAGCTTCCTGTCGCATATCTTATAAATTCCCCAAACAAAAAAGAAATTGATCAGAGCCATTACAACTTAATGTGTCTCCTGCTGAAATGAAGCAATAGCCACAAAGCAGGTGCACTCACCTCAGAGCATGGAGGGCAATCCCCATCGCAGCAGCGGCGTTTACAAGCATGCCGGCCGCAGTCACGCATCCTCTGGCACTTCCTTTCACAGGCTAAATCTTGATAGCAAGGAACCTATTCCAAGTTCAATTAACTCTGCCTACTATGACCAATTTCACAAAACTATAAAACCAAAAAAAAAGCATCCAAATTAAAAAAACTCACATCTTTCTTGAGGCTGCCGCATCGGCAGGACTTCTTCACAACAGTCCTACAAGTCTCGGCACACTGACCGCGGTGGCACCGCTCCGGGCACTGGTGGTACCCGCAGCTGAGCTTCTTATCACAGGTAGCCCCACACAATGGCACAACAGCGTCACAAGGCAGCCCTTCATGGACCCTCTTCCCACAAGGGCAGGTCCTCCTCCCTTGCAAAGGGCACTCCCCACACTCCCCATAATGGCAGCCTCTCTCACACAAATGCCTCCCACACCCAAGCCCCTTCTCACAGGGCTCGCCGCACCCAAACACACGGTCACAGCACTCCCTCTCCTCCTCCATCTTCCCGCACCGGCACCGGTAGACGCCGCGCGCCCGGCAGGGAGGGCAGGGTCCCTCGTGGCAAATCTCAGCACACCCATGAACCCCACAATCCAAAACATTCCCACAAATGCTCCCACAAGAGAAATCCTTGAACCCGCACCTCTTCACATCTTCGACTGACCCGCAAAAGCAGCGAACTTTGACGAGTTTCGGGCAGGACGGGCAGGGTCCGGGGTGGCATAACAGGAGGCAATGGTGCCCGCAATTGTGCTTCAAAGGCCTCCCGCAGATTTCGCCGCAGGAATGAGGCAGAACCCACGGATCGTTGGGCGGGTTCTCGAGCTTGCCGCAGAAGCAAAGGTATGATTTTGGGATGTGGGTGATGGGATACTCGACCCTGCACTTGGGGCAGTTCCAGAGTGCGGTTTCGGAGGCCTTTTCGGGGGTGATGGGGAGGCGCGTAGAGGCGCGTGAGGCGGAGAGGTGGGAGGATTGGCGGGCCCAGGACTGGATGCAGATGAGGTGGAAGAGTGCGAAGCAGAGGGAGGAGCAGGACCAGGTTGGATCGGTGGGCTTGATGCGCTCGAGGCATATGAGGCACGATAGGGCGCCGGAGGAGGAGGATGTGAGGAAGGATTGGATCTTTGAGAGGTCGGAGTGGGTGGCGGTGGCCGGGGAGGAGGAGGAGGAGGAGTGGCGGCCGGTGAGCTCGAAGTAGGGTTTGAAGATGGAGGATGAGAGGTCGGAGTGGCGGAGGAGGGAGGAGGAGGAGGAGGAGCCCGCGTTGCCGCCGTCGGAGTCGGTGTCGGAGTCGGAGAATGGCTGCGGCGGAGGAGGAGGGTGGGGGTGGCGGTGAATTGATGAGCTCATTTTATTTGTTGTTTTTTGGGCTCCTCAGCTCGCGGCAACCTCGGTGTTGTCCGATAATCTTGTTTTTGCTTGGTGGGTTGATGGTTTGTTTTGGGTTTACATGTTCCGCTTTTGCTCCTAATAGGTTGAATTTCTTTTTTATTTCTTTAGAAAAAAGGGTCAACTAGGTTTCTAAATATTGGTGTAAGTCTCAATCAGATTCCTAAGGGAAAAAAAAAAAAACAAAGTTTACTTAATTCTTCACATCTTCACATGTTTCTCAAGTTAGTCCCTTTGACGGATCCATCAACTGCTCCTTTTTCTCCTCTTTCCTAGTCCGTCCCATGAAATCTCTAAACTAACCTCCACATATCCATCAAATCCCTAAACTACCCCTTTCTTCTTCTTCCGTCACTCTCACAACCTAACTCATTACCATCCATCCATCTCATTCTTCTCTTACCACCAGCTCCACCCCTACCCCACAGCCACCTCCACCCCCACTACACTCCCAATTGCCACCACCGAAAAAACCACCACCATCTCCACCTACAATGCCACCACCATCACCAACCATCTCTACCTATGAAAGAATTCAAATTAGAACAACAACCAGAAACAATTCAAAACACAATGTTAACCCGTTCTATCAACAATAATAGTCATCTCTCCTTCTATCACTCACAACAACAACAAGAAACAATTAGAAAACTAAGAACAACAATTTAAATCTCCAACTCCATAAAACCCCCAATCCTCACATATCAAGATCATCAAGTCCAAGCATCATCCTCATCTCATTGCACCATTGAAACCACCATGAAAACCTACCAAAAATGCATGAACCTCCCAACACAAGAAGCCTCCTTAGCATAGACCTTCCACCCCCAAAACTCCACCTTACAGCTTGTCAAGCACCAAAAAATCATTGTTCCTCTCCAAACCCCTCAATATATATCCATCTCCTCTCCTCCTTCATCGCCATGTATGGCGGCAAATTGGCCACTATCCACAACGGTGCCACCATCCAAATCCACTTCACGATCAAGTTGAAATCGAACAAAACCAAAATCCACTCCATCTAGGACAAGGGACTCTATGTCCAGGGCTATTCCCCAAAGATTCACCCTGCAAACCCCATTGATCACGCGTCTTTTTGTTGCTAAAGACACCATTTTTGTCATCACCGTCATCATTTTGGTGTGGTGGAGATTGGGTTGGGTGGTAGGATGGGTTAGGGTGGGGTGGTGGGGTTGCGTTAGGGTGGGGTTGCCATGGTGGTGTTAGAAAAACATGGAAGTAGAAGATGACATGGTGGTGGTGAGTTTTCAGGAGAAGGAGGAAGGAAGAAGTAGAAGAAGAAAATGATGGATGTAGGCAGAAGGGGTTGGGATAGTGGGGAGGGAGAAGATGACATGTTCTTTTAGGATTTTTTTTTAATTATTATTATAACTGAAATGATGTCATTTCGGTGAGAAAAGGAGAGAAAACACGGCAGTTGATGAACACGTAAGCGTCCATTAACAAATTCACTGATTGAAAATGTTGGAAATTAAGTTGACACTTTGTTTTTTTTAGGGATATAATTGGCACTTACCCTAATTTTTAGGGCCTAGTTGACACCTTTCCTTTTTTTAAAAACAAAAAAATTAAAAATGTTGCAATATGATTATTTTTCTTAATTATTGTTTTGAATACAAATAATGAGCTTGCCTTTTTCTTAAAACGAAATAGTTTGTTAGAGTAATTTAGGATAACACACTTGTAAATATATATTATTCATGTATATATAGAGACTTCCTCCGATTAATGCAATTCATCTTTCATTTTCAGAATTTCATCTATCTTGTTATGGTGTTAGTCATTGCAAACACGTTTCGTTTCTCTGCACCTCTTTGCCACAAAAACTCAAAAACTAGGGGTTATTCTTCAACCTTGAGTTTCTTTTAATGATTCCAATCAGTAATAGAAGGATCTAACCACAAAATCTTGCTTTCTCTAACAATTTTCTCGTGAATTCTTGATGATTTCATCGATAGATATGCACATACTTGCTTCTCTTCTCCTTTCTTGATTCTAAAAGATTATTCTCAACTTCCATGGAAAAAGCTCAAGCTTCCACAATTAAAGCTTAAATTTTAGCCTCCAATGGTGCTCCACCTTTCCAAGGTGCTTCGTTCATCTCGCCAACTCTTCAATTTTGCATTAAGGACATGCAAGATTGTTCGAATCTATTGTATATGCATCCAAATGAAAGTCTAGTGCTACTTCTAGTCTCAATTCCTCTTTTAGAGAAGAATTTCCATGGTTGGGAATGATCAATGCAAATGTCACTCCTCACCAAGAAAAAGCTAGGCTTTATTAATGGAAGCATCACGTAACCAACTTCTTCTGATCCAATATTCCCTTAGTAGTTTTGTTCCAACACTCTTGTGGTTGCTTGGCTTATTTGATCCATAGATCTTGCAATTGCACAAAGCGTGCAAAGCATTGACAACGCTCCTGATCTCTAGCTTGAGCTACAAGAACGATATTCACAAGATGATCAATTTCACATCTCAAATTTGTGTAAGGAAATGTATCGTTATAGAGAAGGCAATCTTCCTGTTACTTCTTACTTTACTGGACTCAAATCTCTACTTGATGAACTAGATATTTTGAGCCTCATTCCTTCTTCTTTTTTGTGGTGTGTGTAATGCATGTAATTGCCATGTTCTCTCTCGAGTCAAAGAACAAAGAAACTTAGAATATGAAGCTCGATTTCTTAAGGGTCTGAATGATTACTATTCAAATGTGTGTTCTCAGATTATGTTGATTTCACCATTGTCTTCACTCAATAGATTCCTCTCCATAGTTCTTCAACAAGAATGACAGTTCAATGTTGAAGTTCATGGTGAGGCGAAGGCTTTAATGAATAGCACAACAACCTCAAGTCATGATCAAAGTCAACCATCACACAATTAGGCTCGCACGAGTTCTATTTCTATCACACAAGTATAATCCCAATAGGGGCATTAAGGGATATACTGTGAAAGAGTGTTACAAGAAGCATGGATATCCTTCAAGGTATGTCTTCAAGAAATCTAACCGAAGAAGTGCAAACATGGCTTCCACTAAGGCTACAATACCAAAACAAAGTGAAGTTGCACAGTCCCAAGGAACTCCGCAAGATTCCAAGTTTGGCTTCACAATTGACCAGTATCAACACCTTCTGGCTCTTCTGTCACCTTCTTCAGGACTTGACAACAACACCTCCTCTTCTTGTGTCTCTGTCAACATGTTCTCAGCCCCAGCTCACCAAAACAACACAATTCCCTTGAAAAATTGTAAACGGATCCATGGCATAGGTGCCATTGATCACATATGCAATTCATTTTCTCTATTTACATCTTTTTTTCAAACAAAATGTATATCTGTTTTTTCTACCTAATGGCACTCACTTAACCTGTCATCACATATGCACGATACACTTTACGTTATTTTGGTCTCCCCAACTCGCGGCCACCTGAGAATTGTGTTGTCGGTTAATGTTGCTTTTGCTGGGTGGGGGTGGTTGTTTGCTTTTGGGTTTTACATGTTGTTCCGGTTTTGCTCCTGGTAGGTTGTATTTTTAATTTTATTTTATTTTAAACAAAAAATTTAAAATGATGCAATACAATTATTTTCCTTAATTATTATTTCCAATACAAAAAATGAGTATGCCTTTTCTTAAAAGGAAATAGTTTGTTAGAGTAATTTAGGATAACACACTTGTAAATATATTTTATTTACCAGATGTATTTAACTAGCTAAACTCAGCTAGGTTAGTTATATTTTGTTAATTCTGTTACCTTCAGTTACAAGGTTAGTTAGAAAGTGCACAATGCACGGTAGATTTCCTCCAATTAAGCTCGTTGTATATGCATCCAAATGAAAGTCCTACGCTACTTTTGGTCTCAATTCCTCTTTCACAGAAGAATTTCCCTGGTTGGCATTGACCGATGCAAATGTAACTCCTCACCACGAAAAAGCTAGGCTTTATTGATGGAAGCATCACAGAACCACCTTCTCCTGATCTGAATTCCCTTATTAGTGTCATTGCAACACGATTGTGGTTGCTTGGCTTATCCGATCTATGGATCCTACCACTACATAGAGTGTGCAAAGCATTAACAATGCTCGTGATCTTTGTCTCAAGCTATAAGAACGGTATTCTCAAGCTGATTAATTATGCATCTCAAATTTGCATCAGCCAAGTCTTGGACTAGAATGTTGTGAGGTGTTCTTGTGGATCCGAGGTTCCGTCATAGGATTTTACAATCTGGGGGAGCGTAAAATTTTTAGGCAGATTGACGCAAAAAATCTCATCAGAAAACGAGCTATTGTTCACAACGAATCCCCCATTTCGCAATCGCCCACATGAGCCTCGGGTTGGGTTTGAGTGGATGGAACCTTTAAAGTCTGAGTCTCCGGTCCTTCTTAGAGAGTTTCTATGTTGGCTGGGCCACTCACGTTGGCTTAAGTGTTAAGAATGCCGAGTCAGGACCAGGGACTGTCGTCAAAGAGGGCTTTTGTGTCATTGCTCAGGGGAAGGAGTCTTATTGGATCTTCTCCACCTTGGGGCTAGGGACGGGGTCCTCTCCCTATTCCTATAACGTGGGGATAGGGGATGTTTCCCGAGCTTGAGGCCTGCAGTGGTCCACACGCCATGGAGAGATAGGTCTTCGATTGGCCTCTCTTTGGTCCCGATCTCTTCGCTCATTTTTCTCTTCAGTTTTTATCTTCGCTCTAAAGCTTTGAGATATTGCTCTTTTCAGTTGATGAGGTACTAGAGTCCAAGGACAACCTCATGAAGGTCTATGTCGTTTCGGGAATCTGGAACAACCACCCGAGATGGGATATGTCGACCATTAGGTTCCCTACGATCTACTTTGTTTTCCCCTATTATGAACGTAGGTAGTCCATCTTGGGGATCAAGTTCATGGTGTTGTGGGTTTACAACTCCTTCTTGAGATATCCCTTATCGGTCTTAGGGAGGAGAGGGTTTATAACGATGTTGTTAGCTTCCATCAGAGCCCCTGTAGAAGGGGTAATATGACACTTATGAGAGACAATATCAAGGTCCCCACAGACGGCGCCAATGTTTATGAGTAATTCGTATAGGGAACGAAGTTACCTGAATATGAGTAGAGGGTGAGGAGGGCGCCTTGACGAAAGATCCAACGCTTAGACAGAAGCTCCAAATGGGTTCCTCGCTGAGAGAGGTTGTGGCGGCGAAGTATTAAATGAGTTCTCTAGAGATGGAATGAGTGATATCTAGTGATCTGAGATCATGTGCTTTTATAGATGAGTTAGGATAGTCAGATAGAGATAGAGCGAAGGGAATTCATATAACAACTCCCCATCTTTCCCCGCTTCTTAGGAGTTAGTTGGAAATTGGGGGAGTAGAAGTCAACTCTTACTCCTTTAGCTTTGCTAGGCCGAACCAAACCTAGAGTCTTGGACCTATGACCTTCTCCTCCTCTTGGTGCTCTTTCTTTGGGCCAATGCGAGCATGTGATGAGTATTTCCCTTACTCCTTAGTGGGCTGAGCCTCTATTAGCCTTTTAGGGAAGGTGAACTTCTCTCCTTTCTTAGAGAGTTAGAGCTCCCCAAACCCCTAGTCTTTGGCCCGTAACACTTCCCAAATTTTGTTGTTTGTAATTTCTTAAGTTAATGAAATAACAGCAACTATACTCGTACAGGATTTTAATATTGTTAACACTTAAAGAAATGACAGTAAAACTAAGGTGTTATTCAATGAATCAATAATTTCATGAGAATCTATCAACATTTTGTGTTTAGTGTGATTGTGCCAATATCTTTTTCCAAGAGAAAACAGGAGTCAAAGAACAAAGACAATATTGGCAATGGAACAAAATGCACACTCAAATGAATTGAATTGAAGTATTCCCCTCTCAAAACACATAGCATTCCGGTTGGAATATACAACATATATATTTATGACAAAGCCCTTACAACACAATGATAGCTCCTACACCTCCACAAGAAAACAAAACAAAAACCAAATAGTCTTATTTCTTAAATCGTCATTGAATGAGAGCATCATTCATGGTGTCACAAAGCTAAATGCACTCTTACTATCACATTGTAAATGCTGTACAGAACATAAGGATATGCACAAAAATCAAATGAATTCAAAGCGCATGAGAAGCTTCACATTGTTGTACTTCTCTCCCTTTCGGTTATGCAGCAGAACTGCACGGATTCCAGTCCTTAGCTCAGACACAGGTAAGCACGTTTGTCCACCGAAGTCATCCTTCTCTGACATGTCATACTCGTGAACTTCTACCCGAAGCAACGCCAATTCCGGAACAGAAAGTGGGAACTCGAACACCTCGTTCCAACTAGGCAACCAGTTATCCTCTATTGACTTGGTTTTCTTCATCTCAGTGTCATCAGGGACTCCAGCAATCCCCACCTGCATAAGAATTTTATCAAATCAATTTGAAATGACAAAATAGAAGGAACTACACAGGAAAGGTACCATATGGACTGGATTGTAAGGAGGAAACTATTAAGTGAAGATATGTATGTTATCACTAGAACATAATGGTAGCGTTTGGTTCTTATCCTGAGATAGAGACATTGAAAACAGGCATATATTTGGAGAAGAGGCCCTATCTCGAGACCATTTTTAAGCTAGTTTCTGTATCTCCAACAAGGAGGGACATGGGAGACATGCCTCTCTCTGTTGTCTTATTGTCTTTGTCCTTTCTGTCCCAGGCCAAGAACCAAACGCTACCAATGAGATATAACATATCATCTCAACTTACCCTTGTGTAGAAATCTGGCGGTGAGTATTGATCAAAGTGTGTATGCTTGAAATCATAGTACCATCCTTCCCCCATATATACAGTCACCTAAAGAAAGAGTAAGAAGAGTTATGACTTTGATAGATTCTAGACTAGAGTCACTTGAAAGAGGCACTAAAATGAAATCTTCAAACAATAAAGCCCTCACCCTCAAAGTAGTCTTCACAGGCAAATTAACTTTTGGATCAAAGACCTCATTATTTGGACCAGTCTTTAATAGAAAATCCGGTTTTTTAAGATAACCGCATCCGCCATTGGCTTTGAACATTCCATGCATCAACCACAGAGATCTTCCATACCCCTTTCATGAAAACCACCCAAAATGAAAACTGATCAGTGGACATCTTTCATTGATAATCTCAATATCACAAGTCAATACTAATACTCCATGATCTTAGTAGATGTGTCTAATGGAATGTTCCCCTATAGCTGCAAGGAAGTGTGAGTGAAATTTCACATCCCCACAAGAAGGAAAGTCATAATGACAGAAAATAACACACATCAAGTAGAATAACAACAATAATAATAACATCTAAGAATCCCTAACAACAACAAAAAAAGCAATCAGGAAAATTTTTGAACCCAGAAGAAAAAAAAAGTGAGGAAATAGAAACCTGCATGTTAAATGCAACCATTTGTGCTCCATGCATCCACCCAATTAGTGGGTTATAATTCGATGAGGTAATGCGTGTACCTTTCGGATACACCCTCAGCATATTCCTCTGAGTAAACCTGCCATCAATAAGGAAATAAATACTTCTATTTTTCATTTGCACATAAGGAAAACATCCAGCAATAGGTTTGTTTCAAAGCTGAATAGAACACAAAAGCTTTTGATTAGTACAAAGAATGAGAAAACCATTGAATATGCAGCCTAAATCATTATGCAATCCGAACTCAGAAGTTACTAATGTTATGATGTGCATAATCAAGAGAGCCAGTAAATCATAGATTCTTGGAACTGCAAAAGACAGAAACAAAAGCCCATCTAACAGTCAAATTTTACTACATTTGCATCACAATAGATAATTATATGCAGTTCATATCATCTCAAGGACCCAGTGGAAACACTTAACAATACCTTACAATTTCTTTCCCATGAGTTAAAGCAGCCTTTTCAAGCTGCTGCTCACTTAAACTTAGCCGCCTCACTTTATCCGGATCCACTTTGAGACATTCTGCTAATCCTCCTTTAGGCTTTCCAGCATGAATGGCAATCAAACGTCTATATTCGGCCGACACATCTTGGCGTGACCTTTCCGCTTCTTCAAGATCGTCCTCATCATCAAGATCATCATCATCATCTGCATTGTTCTGCTAAAGACGGTAAAGCCAGAAAATGAATCAACAATTCTCCCTTACAAAACTAAATACACTGGCAATGCATATGCAATCAAGAACTCAGTCTCAGACCTTGTAATCAGCTATAGTGCCGCCTTTAAGACTCGGGACTTCCTTCCCCCAGGCTTCTTCATCACCTGAGGACTTTCCCTTTTGTGAATCATCCTCTTTTTCCTTTGCATCTTTTGCCTCAAGGTACTCCTTAGGTGGTTTGGTTGATATAATGATCCTCTTTTTAAGCGATTCAGGGGAAGGGAATTCCTTCAAGTTTTCTGGGCCAGGACAAAATAGCATGTCTCCAAAAGTTTCAGTCACCATCTAAGAAATTCGAAAAGGACTTGTCAAGTGCCTAATTAATGTAAGAATTTTATGAATCCCAATAGAGCTCCAAGTAACCAACCTTGGCCACTATGGCTTGAAGATCTGGAGTAAGGTGGTCTTCTAAGGTTATTACAACCGGATATTCTGATGCAACAAAGGCATACTCCTTAATAGACTTCAAACATCTTATGAGTGCCACAGGAGTTGTCAATGTCCTGTATTACAAAAAAGAAAATAGATATGTAAACAAGTACATTATTTATATGGAAAAAAGTTCCAAATTCAATTGCCATTAGTACCAATAAATTGTCATAATATACAACCCAGTTTTACAACCATGATTTCTGGTTAATTTTTAATGAAACAGTAGTTCAGACCCTTTCTTCTTTTTTTATTTTTTATTTTCCTGCTATGCCAGATTGCAGTAATTTATAGCCATTAGAAAAATAGATGGATAAGTATTCACCAAATTGTTGGAGATATAATTTCTTTTGCAATGTTTTGTTCCCAAGGCAATTCTAATTACAACCATGACATCAAATCAGAGCAGAAAAAGAGAGAACTGAAATGAATAATACTATCAATAACTCTTGAAATATGTGAATACAATTTTTTGACAGAACTTGATCACGAGACAAAACATTAGGAGGAAAAAAAAGAAAGAGAAACAAGGGAAATGGCTTAAATTCATGGTTAAGACTCAAAACAAGGTCAGGGAATCATTCAATCAGCAAACTCACCTTCCATGAAGAACATCAATACCATCCTTAGATGCATTAGGCCATATATCCAGTTCAATAACCCTCACACCTCTCTGCAGCGCCTGTATGATGGGGACATCGCTGCAGTCGCTGCTAAGCTGATTCCCGGTCAGATAGGAATTGTGACCGGTGAATATGAAATAATGAGACAAGGGTGCATTCATATCATGATGAACCTGGAATACAAGAAAAATGATCACGCAAACAACATTAACCAAAATTCTTTATATTTACAACATGGACCTAAACCAAACCCCTTGTTTTCAATACCCTGCTCATGTCCACAAATTCCTAATAGCCAATGGGATCGGCCAATTTGCACTTAAAATTATTGAAAGCCCAGAGTCAACACCAAAACTGGAACTGAATTACCACAAATTCAGTTTCGATTAGCCTCATTAATTGTTGAGAACTATCACTACAAGTATCTCGAATCATTCTGGCATCTAAATTCAAACCAAATTCCGTCCACTGAATACATTGATTTAAGAGTACATCTAAGAGGCCAGAAGTAATATTTGGAAGTGGACAGAGCGAGTAAAGAGAGAAAGAGAAGGTTGTTGTTTTTACCCCAAGAGAAGGCGAAAGAGGTGGATTGTTGTCACTGAAGAGGTACTTGAAGAAGCTCTCGAGGTTGAGACCCCTCCGGTGGAAGATGCTGAGGTGCTTGAGGCCGTCGATGACGGCCTGAGCTTCCTCCTCGGTGGCCTCCTCCTGCCTCTGCACCTCCGCCATGAAGGCTCGGAGGTGAGAGGCCGTCATGAGGCCGTTCTCGGAGTAGCGCTCGAAGAGGGCCCTTATCTCCGGCGGCGCCTCCGACACGCCCAGATGGAACCGCCGCCGGCAGCAGAAGCATACACTGTATGTCTGTTTTGACATATTATTAGGATCTTCCTCTGTTTTCTCTGTTTCCTCTGTTTCTCTCTCTCTCACTCAATCTATCTGTCTATAACGAGACAAATAAGAGAGAGACTGTAAGGAATGATATAAGCGTGTGTTGTGTGTGTGTGTGTGTGTGTGACTGTGTGTGTTTGAGGATAAGCTTTGGATTTGGGTTTGAAAATGAGAATGAGAATGAGAATGGATACGTTTCTTGTTTTGTAGGCAATGAAGAGAGAGAGAGAGAGAGAGAGAGAGAGAGAGAGAGAGAGAAGGAAGGCATGGATGGAGAAGACTGAAGAGGTTGTGTTGTCATGTTTTTGGGTGTCTCTCGAGAGGTTCCGAACGAAAGGGTGGGGGCCCCATATAGTTGAATAAGATGGGTTATATTCACGCAACACCTCATGATTTTTTTTATATGACTATGAGTTAAGTTAAATTAAACTAGATTATATTATAGGTGTTTACCCAAAAAAAGATTATATTGTAGGCAATGATATAATTAAGAGATGTCTTATTTATTTTATAAAAAAATATATTATTTATGCTTATTTATGTGTGAAACCTGTAATAATATCATGTTTATTATTAAATAAAATTTTAATAAAATTAATATTTTAAAAAATATGAGTAACAAGAATTTTTTTTCTATTGATAATATTTCAGCTTCAATAAGTGTTACCCACATTTTTATTTAAAATGCTATACTTAATCCTTTCGGGCACCCAATTGGGTCCTACTCCTACCTGTGTTAACCAATGAGATGTAGGGCACTTGGCACTCCGTGTTAAGCTCACGTGGGTCCTACTACTACTACAAGTCCTACAGTTATGCGTAGTTTAGTGGGCTCAGCTTTGGAGATTTGGAAACTTGGAATTGCAAGCAACAAGTGTGCACATCACATTTCCTTCTATTACTTGCAGGAATTCTTAAACGCGTGGAGGCAGTGTGAGAGAATAGGCTTTATCTTATTTGATTCGTTAACATTAATTAATAATTAATTTTTGTTAGGGATTCCAAACTAATCGAGTAGAGTGGAGTCAAGCCGAATTAATTATTTAAGCGGGTTGAAAATTCATTTTCACGAGTTAGTGAGCTAATTCGTGAGCAACCACAAAAAATTGAAAAAAGAAAGAGTAACATTCGAGCTAAAACTAAAGTAAATGACGTAATTATTATTTTAAAACATTATTTTTATAAATTTAATAAATTATAATTTTAATGCTTCTATATTTTAAATTAAAAACATGAACACAATACATACTTAGGAGAGTCATTTTAAACTAGCATAAATAGAAATTATGATCTATACACAAATTAGGGATTTTGTCACTTGGAGGTAGGGAAAGGAGTTAGGGCCAAGTAAGGCTAGTAGTTACAAATAAAATGGGTTGGGTTGACCCAAAAGGGCTAAAACTAGAAGAAAATAAAAATCAAGTTTTTTTCAACCAGCGAGCCAACCCGCCCGTCTTGCTTCTCCTATGATTAACTTGCGAGTCAAACAAGTCCAACCAGTGCGAGTTGAAAATTTTAAACAAGTTAAAAATTTCAACTCACCGAAAAAAGCCGAGTTGCTCGCCTCGCCCCGTCGAGTTGAACTTGTTTTGCCATCCCTAATATTATAGTGAAAAAATGAAGATGTTTTCAATAGAAAGGCTGGTTTGAACTTAAGTATGAGTCAAACAAGAAATGTTATTAAATAGATAAATTGGTTACAATGATAACTTATTTAGATAAGAATAAAAGGAATATAAGTCTAAATCTATGGAAAAGATAAAACAAACAAATTTAAATCCTAACAAACCCTAATTGTTATCCTTTTACTTTGTCACCCCCTTCAACTTGGACGTCGTCTTGCAAAGGCTACGTTTGGATCATGACAACAACGAAAATGAATGATGAGCTCATATAATGGTGGTGAAAGAGAGGATGACCTTGGCTGAAAGAAATCTTGGGAACGAGATCATGGGATATGGTCTTGAAACATGGAAAATGAAAAACATTATGGAGTAACAACCAAACCTTATTGTAAATTTACATGTTGATGGTAGGCGAATGAGGGTCTTTGAAAAGACAACTTGTGAGTCATGCTCGAACAAGAATATGAGATATGTGTCGGGGATAAAAGCCACAAATGAAATGGTTAAACCTCTTGTCAAGGTACATGTATGTCTGAGGGGAGGGACAACTGCATTGACTTGAAAGAAACACTAGAGGAGCTCATTCAAGAAAAAAGAAGCATTATGGCACAATTCGTTAAGAGCAAGGGTAAAAAGCCCAAGAGGCAAAGATCGCCTAACTCTGAGATGGACAAAAGGACCACAAATGGAAGAAGGAATGAAGACCCTAACTCCCCTGATAAAGCCAACAATAGCGAGGGTAGACCCCTCAGGACCGTTAATACCATCTTAGGTGGATTCAAGGGTGGAGGAGAATCTAGATCAGCACGAAAAAAACACCTCAAAGAGTGATGCATGTAGTCTACTCGAGGCCCAGCTTCTCAAAAGCTACCCCCGATGTCAAATATCATGTTCACTAATGAAGATGGAGATGGAGTCGTACCTGACCAACACGATGCAATGATTATATCAGTCATCATGGTTAATGTAGAGGTAAAGAAGGTCATAATCAATCAAGGCAGCTCAACGGACATCTTATTCCATGATGCCTTTAACAAATTAGGGATGGACTACTCAGATTTAAAATCACATCGATTGGAGCTCATCAGCTTTATAGGAGAGAGGTTAGACTCAGATGGGTACGCTACACAGCATGTTACCTTCGGAGCAAAGCCAAATAGCTGGACATAAAATGTAAAATTTTTGGTGGTTGATCGACCATTAACATGTAACGCCATAATTGGTCAAAAAACACTTAACAGGTTGGGAGCTATGGTGTCCACCCTCCACTTCGCAATGAAGTTTCCTTCGGAGAAAGGGGAAGTTATCACAGTAAAGGCTGAGCAACTTCTATCAAGGAGATGTTACCAAGATAGCTTAGAGGTTGGTTAGAAAAGAAAAGTTGCAGAAGAGAGTTTGGGAGCTAGCGATGACACAATGGTGGTAGACCTCGATGTCAAGATTGACCATAAGAAGAGAGACCTCAACCTGAAGGAGAGCTAGAGAAAGTACGACTTGGTAAAAACTCAGGAGATGCGAAAAAAATCAACAAACACCTCCCAACACCTACCAACTAGAAGCTGACTAAGTTTCTCCAAGAAAACTCAGATCTCTGTGTATGGACAACCGTGGATATGCCTAGAATTGACCCTTCCTTCATGCCTCATCGACTCTGCATAGAGCCTAAAGCCTGGCCAGTATTCCAGAAGAGAAGAAGGATGTGTCCATAGAGGCAGGCAACTGTAAAAGAGCCAATAGAAGGTGTTTCATGCGAAATAATTCTGGGGAATCTTCCAATGCTTACACAAAAGAATGTTTAACAGGTACAAGCAATTGAGGCGTTCTCAGGTGAAAAACAGGGGCACGAATGGTAAACATAAGAGAGAAATGGAGAACGAGAACTGGAAATGTAAATATATTCGAATAAAGGTCACTAGAGTGACTTTGATTACAAAGTTATCCTTTTCAAAGCGAAGGACTGTGGTGCAAGTTATAGTAAAGAAAGGGGAGAAAAGAGTGTCAAGGTTGAAGAAATTGCTACTATTACTACTACTCCTAGGAAAACAGGAACATGAAATTTAAAAAAAAAAAAGTGGTGGCGTACACTGAGCTACCGTAGGACTGCTGACTGCCGGCTGGTGTACTTACTTGAGTCGATAAGATTGTCATAAAACCACCTCGAGTTTAGC
Source organism: Nissolia schottii (assembly GCA_003254905.1). Classification (NCBI taxonomy): domain Eukaryota; kingdom Viridiplantae; phylum Streptophyta; class Magnoliopsida; order Fabales; family Fabaceae; genus Nissolia; species Nissolia schottii. The sequence continues at coordinate 591,722 of QANU01029832.1, forward strand.
CCAGGAGCCCCGTATTTATAGAGTTTCAGGGCTCTCCTCTTCTGATAACTGTTCTTCCCCCAGCCGTCGACGGTTACCACTTTCGATCGTTGTGGTCCGCGCAATGCGGACCGGTTACGCTTGCATGTGTGACACGACATGCAGCGGTTATCTCCATCGTGGCATGACTGTGACAATTCTTAGATGAATTGTCATCTTTGCGACATTTTTTACCTTGGTCATCAAACTATCATGTCGAGACCTTAGTTAATTGGTGATCCTCAAGTCATAGGATTTTTGTTATTCTTTGATTTTTAGTAGCGGCGAGTGCTCCCTTACAACCACTCTCTTAGCTATAGAAACTTCCGTCGCCGAATAGCAATTGTGGCGATAATCCTTCTCTCGCAACCCCTTCTCTAGCAAGCCTTGGCGATTATCTCTACTGCCCCTGGCTGCTCACCTCGCGTCGCCAATGTTCTTGCCATCTACGTCGCCAACATTTATTTTGATGCAAACTCTTAGTCATAATTCATTTCTCACTATGCTGCAAATTTTGGCGACCTAACAAAAGGACTCCTCAAAGCGGAGTTTATTGCTGAAATACGATATCCCATATGGCTTTCTAATGTGGTAATGGTGCTCAAGTCCAATAGCAAGATGAGGATGTGTCTTGACTACACCAACCTTAACAAAGTCTGTCTCAAAGGCCCTTACCCATTACCAAACATTGATAGCTTAGTGGATGCTTCATCTGAATATAATTACCTAAGCTTGGATGCATACTCAGGATACAACCAAATCTGAATGCACCTGGATGATGCAAAGAAGACAACATTCCTCACTCCAGTGGCCAACTACTACTACAAGGTAATGTCATCAGGTTAAAGAATTCGAGAGCTACCTATCAATGACTAATGAACCAAGTGTTTGATTACTTGATCGGCAGGTGATGGAAGTCTACGTTGATGACATGTTGGTGAAGAGCATAGAATAAGGAAGCATAATGAAGGAATTAGAAGTAGTTTTTGAGTGGTTAAGGGAAAATAACATGAGGCTCAATCCTATCAAATGTGCCTTGGCCATAGAAACAGGAAAGTTTTTCAGCTTCGTGCTAACCAACTGAGGAATCGAAGCCAATCCACACCAATGTCTATCCATCAAGGAAATGAGGAGTCTTAGTTCCCCAAAGGAGATACAATAGCTCACCAGAAGGACCACTATTTTGGCACAGTTCCTCTCTACTTCTGCAAAGAGAACTCTTCCATTTTTCAACTTCCTGAAGAAGGGGAAGGACTGCCTATGGAGCGAATAATGTGAAGAAGAATTTTAGAAGTTAAAGCAGTACCTAGTATCTCTTCTAATCCTTACCAGGCCCGAATTAGGAGAAAAATTGATGTTGTACCTATCCGTAGAAGAAGCTGTTGTAGGGGTTGTCTTGGTTTGAGACACAGCCCAGGGACAAACCCCTGTCTACTTTGTGAGCAAGGTGTTGCAAGGCCCAGAGACAAGATACCAAAAGGCTAAAGAAGGTAGCCTTCTCTCTAGTGGTGGCTTCTAGAAAGCTCAAAGCTTACTTCCAAGTGCACACCATAGAAGTCAGGACCAACCTACCTATTCGACAAATCCTTCACAAAACTGACATAGCAAGACAAATGGTATCTTGGGCAGTAGAACTCTTTGAATATGACCTCATGTTCGTCCCTCGAGCAAAAATCAAAGGCTAAGTCTTGGCTGACTTTGTCAAGAGCTTGTCAAAGATGGTTCGACTAAGGGAATAGAAAATGAGTGTTCCTTACACGTTGACGAGTCCTCAAATACTAGAGGAAGTGGAGTTGGGGTCATCTTGGAGAGCAACTCGGGGATCATCATCGAGTTTTCCCTTAAGTTCAATTTTTTGACTTCTAATAACCAAGCCAAATATGAAGTTGTAATTGCAGGACTACTTTTGGCCAAGGCAGTCAGAGCCCAAGTAGTAATAGTACACGATGATTCTCAGTTGGTAGTCTCCCAGATTCAGGGAAATTTCAAAACCAAAGATCTGCTACTACAAAAATACTTAGAGAAGACTCAGAAAGTTGCAGAAGGATTTCAGAGGATGAAGGTGAAACATATACCCCGAGAGCATAATATAAGGGGAACTAATTCCCACGCGGTGAAGATAGCCACATTAGGCTAATTTTGGCGTTAAAACTAAAAGTTCAATTGCACGATTGCACTTAAAATTTTTTATACTATTGTCAAATCAAATTATTTTAAATGTATAATTTTTTAAGTAATGTATAAAATAGTTAACTAATTTTACTTGTATAACATTTGAATAGATATCAATATAAACCGGCACAAAACAATTAAACTCTAAAAGTAATGCTGGGTGAGTTAATGATATACTGTCACCATTAAAGGAAAATTGTTATACCAAAGAATGCAATAAGTGGATGATGGTAACCGTCCATAAAGTACATTTAATAGCGGGGGCAACGCAAATGGCTTCACCGAAAACTTTTGGAATGAAAACCAGTTTCTATTAATCTCTCTATACGCAGCTAAAGAAATCCATTGTTTATGAAATATAATTCATTGTAAGTATGGAATGTTTTGTTTAATCTGCTGGCAATGTTAAGATTTACGTTCAAAGTCATATTATTATCTATTAATTCTTTTTTCTCGTAATAAACTGTGTAACACTTTAAAAATGCTACACTGTTTGATAATACAGTTGGTAAATAGTGAAGACAGATAAATGCAAAGAGCAAAAGCATTAGTTCTCCATTTCTTATAGTGAAACAAGTAAATCTCATTAAAAATTGTAATGTGACACCTTGTCTGAACTGAAGGTCTGTGAGTTTCACCATAATCTACAGCTTTGGCAAAGGGGGGTGGTGGTGGTGGTATGCACCACCTTGCGTGGCTGTGATGAAAGACACCCATCAACCTATAGTGTCTTCATTTAGAGGGTATGGCATCACATTCTGATCCTCTATATATGCCTTTCTGGTCTCAAGTCTAGCATCAGTGTGCACCTTAAAACTTATATGCTATTATCAGTAATTCAGCATACAAATCTAGAGTAAATCCTTGCGTTAGTACAGGAAAGAGTTGATGGACATTAATTTGTTATTCGATTTGTAACATCAATTTAATCCTCAAGATTAATCCTATTTCAAATTAGTCCATAATATTCAAATTATTAGAGTGGTAAATTTCAGGGAGATTAACTTGGGGCCTAATCATTATATGGCTGATTCTTTATAATTTACTTAAACTGAAACCGCATCAAGAGCTTCACAGATTTTAATTTCTCTCCCTTTTCGTCATACAGAGGAACTGAGCGGAATCCAGGCTTCAGCTCTGAGACTGGCAGACAAGTCTGGCCACCAAAGTCATCCTTTTCGGTGTTATCCTGCTCTCGAACTTCTATTCGGAGCAAAGCCAGCTCTGGAACTGTCAAAGGGAAATCAAACTCTTGGTCCCACACGGGGAACCAATTGTTTGAGATTTCCTTTGTTTTCTTCTTCTGTTTATCAGCAGGCACTCCAACAATACCAACCTGTTGTATAAATTGAGATCCAATGCTTATGATAAGTATTGACATCTTGTGTGTCTCACCTTTTCAGAATCCTAGCCATGATCAACCACTTTTAGCGGTACATGATTGGATGTAAATATAAGATTTTTTTTACACTGACAGTGCACTTAAATAGTGTTAAGTGTATTTATTAAAATTAAAGCATGTGGACTAGCCTATCTTCAAATCTAATTGCAAAAAATCTTGTCACACAAAAAAATGTTCAACTATGTTAAGAATAATTTAGTATCTTAGATTTATTTATGATTGATTTACTCTTTATTTAGTTTGATTCCATCATTATTTCCTGATTCTATTATTGGCGTATATATTAACACATCATTGTAACCATTAGATACACAACCATATTACCAGACAATGTAATTCTTGTTTTCTTTGTTGCTTTCTTGCTGTCTTTTCTATATCCCATATAGAATTATCTCACGATGATTAACAATGTCCACTTGGGCTGGTTGATTAGTGTTTGAACTCTGAAATATTAAAGATGTTCCAAAAGTGAGACAAATAACGTTACTCTAACAGAATTGTCGAACTCACCTTAACGTAGAAGTCTGGCGGTGAGTACGTATCGAAGTCTGTTGGGCTGAAATCCGAGGTCCAGCCGTTCCCCATGTAGACTTTTACCTGCAGGACAGAGGATGGATTGGAGACGTTCAGAGGATGTTATAATAGCAAAGTAATTGATTTCCCACTTCAAAATAATACTCCTATCTCACCTTTAATGTCTTCTTCACTGGCAATGTTCTTTTAGGATCAAAAACCTCGCTATGTGGACCTTTTTCAATTAGAAATTCAGGCTTTTTCACATAACCACACCCTCCATTTGCTTTAAACATCCCTTGCATGAGCCACAGTGATTTGCCATGCCCCTATTAAAGGAAACCACAAATGTCAGTATTACTGTCAAAGACAGAGCAATTTGTGAATAATCTTATACGACTTCATTTTGAATTGCCTCAGCTTAAAGAAATATCACACAACTATCAAAGGACGCAGTAAAAATATATAAAACTTGAAGGCAGGATCTTACACAGACATATGATTACCATTTATCAACAAAAACTGTACTAACATTCTTAATGCAGGGCATATATGATTAAGGAATTGGTCATGCAGAGCATATATGATTAAGGAAATCATAATAGCATTAGCAGTAATTGTTACTGATAACAGTAATCAAATGAAACAAAGAAATAAATGTATATGATCGCACAAAACTTAGGAATACTATGTCAATAGGCATGTAAGATTGCTTCACAACAAATAAAAGCCCAAAGATGAACATTACTTTACCAGTTTCTTGCTTGAAAGAGCACAAAAACAAATTGATAATATACATAACACCGGAACATATTCAGTACAGTGTGTTGAGGATGGAAAATGAAAATTCTAAGACGACCCTTTTATTTTGAAACAACCATGATCAGAAGTTCCAAACCTGCATGTTAAATGCAACCATCTGTGCTCCATACGTCCACCCTATGTGTGGCTTGTAATTTGAGGAGTTGAGGCGTGTTCCCTTTGGATACACTCTTAGGATATTCTTCTGCGTGAACCTAGAACAGTGCATAAGAGTATGTTTAATAAGTGGGAAGGAGATTGTAATTGTAACTCATAAAAGTTATGCTCCAAGTTTGAAAACTACCTAACAATATCAGGTCCATAAGATTCAGAAGCGTTTTCAAGTTTCTGTTCGCTCAAGCTCAAGCGCCTAACAGCACCAACAACATTTAAATCATCTTGTACATCACCCTTAGGTTTCCCAGCATGGATTGTGATCAAACGTTTATACTCAGGTGCACCCTCCTGGTATGATTTTTCATCATCTGCATTCAAATCTTCCTCATCCTGATAGTTTCACACACAGACACTCAGTTAGGGGGAAAAACATGACAAATACATTCAGAGCATGTATAAAATATAAATCAAATGCTACTTAGGCGTACTGATTCATGATAAAAACTACCTAGCTGTACCAAAAAAGAAAAGACAAATTAACTTTCATATTCTCTATACTCACCTTGTCATCTGTTTCCATTTCATTACTAATGTCTAGTGATGACATTCCTTCAGCTAATTCCCTTTCATTGCTCTTTTCATTACATTTCTTGGACTCGAGGTATTCTTTTGGCGGTTTGGTCGATATAAGAATTCGACCTTTCAATGATTCTGGTGTGGGGAACTGAGTCAGAGAATCTGTCTCCGGATAATAAAGCAGTTCTCCAAATATTTGAGTCACCATCTGCATGTATAAAAGATTAAAATCCACATTCAATGCCTAACAAAATAGGGACTTGAAGTTGATCCTTGTGGGGGAAGTAAAAAATGGAGACATGCCTCTGCAACTTTAGCTTGAAGATCAGGAGTAAGGTGGTCTTCTAAAGTTATAATGACTGGATACTGAGATTTATAAAAAGCATGCTCTTTTATGGACTCCAAACATTGTGCGAGTGAGACTGGAGCAGTGAGAGTCCTGCAAGAATTCAGTAAATTTTGCTAAAGTAAGCAGTTTTGTAAAGTTCTGTTGTCTGATCTATGTAGGAACAAGGCCTAGTTGCTGTTTGTTTGTTTTTAAGCGGTTTTGTAAAGTTCCATGATACATCTTACAAAAACAAGAAGATCAAAAGATACAAAAAGGAAGTAGTGTCATCCAACTTTGCAATATTGAAGTGAGGATCAGTTAGCACCTTCCATGAAGTACATCAATATCATCTTTATCTGAATTTGGCCATAAATCTAGCTCAATTACTCGCACACCTCTTTGCAAAGCTGTTATGATTGGCACATCACTGCAGTCACTGCTCAGTTGATTCCCAGTCAGATAAGAATTGTGCCCCGTATATATGAAATAATGTGACAATGGAGCATTCATATCATGATGTACCTGGAATAACACATCATTCCATTGGTCAACAAAGAGTCTTAAACTATATGGGGTTTAGTCTTCCATACTTACCGTCCTCTTTATATCTATATCATGCACCCTCGTCTAAAGAAAAATGGAAGATAAGTGGGACTATGGTTAGGCTCTAATGCCAAGAGTATCGGGAGCCCGTCGGCTACAGAATTATAATTCTTTTTTGCTTCTCAAGGCGAGATCTTCAGCATATATAAAGCTTACTTCTCAAGCCACAGATAGGCATAAAGATTATAACTCCATAACTGACAAGACCGAAAAGCATGGATCTTTGATCAAACATATTTCTGATGTACAGGATCCTCAGTTTAGAGGCAAGTACAAAGCATATTATATGTTGATGATGCCCATTATCTTCCTTCTTTCAATATTCTAAGAGAGCATGAACTGATATAAAGAATCAGGATTTCAGGAAGAAGAGAAATTTAGAAAGCCATGGAAGTGTTTTGAGCACAAAGGATTTTATTTTCCTTAATGTTCGATGATCTAACAACGAAATGGGAGGTTTCTATTTATAGAAGACAGTCCCTACAAACAGAGTAGATAAGCTTATGACGCAGCAACTTATTTTACATCATACACGTAGCCTAAGTAGAAAAGTTTTAGTACATCATTACAGTGAGTGACAACCGAAAACTTTATTAAAGCGGCGTGACTTCTTTGACTGGTCTTTAGTCTCTGAAGCAATGATGAATGGCTTCATGACTAGGAGAGAGATTTTGGTCTGACAACGACTCTTCTTCGTGTTTTGCTGTGATTTTTGCCAATTTCTCTTGGTCATATTCTTTCAGCAATTGGTGTAATCTCTTTTCTTTGTATCCAGACCATGGTAACCCTTGAGCATCTTGCATGTGATCATCAGGGTTTTCTGTTTCCTTTGGAGGCTCTTCATCAGGCTTCTCTGCCTCTCTTTGTGACTCTGCAACTGGTTTGAAGTCATGTGTTCCTTGTTCTCCCAGTGGATCCCATTTTGGAACACATATGATGTCTAATGGTTTTAATCTGCCACAAGTGGAATTAATATGAGGATATTTTATGTTAAACCCATTCAATTCATACAAATGAGCGATAAAATCTTCTTTATAGAATGGTGGAGTGGCATCTTTAATGAAGAGTTTATAAAAGTAGGTTCTATAGTTTCTTGCCTGATTTTGAGTCCATAGCATTTTGAGTCCATCGACCATATTTCCAACATCCTCAAACCAAAATGCTATGGACTCAAAATCAGGCCAGAAACTGTGGAACCTACTTTTACAAACTCTTCATGAAAGATGCCACTCCACCATTCTATAAAGAAGAGTTTATTGCTCATCTGTATGAATTGAATGAGTTTAACATAAAATATCCTCATATTAATTCCACTTGAGGCAGATAAAAACCATTAGACATCATATGTGTTCCAAAATGGGATCCACTAGGAGAACAAAGAACATATGACTTCAAACCAGTTGCAGAGTCACAAAGAGAGGCAAAGAAGCCTGATGAAGAGCCTCCAAAGGAAACAGAAAACCCTGATGAAGACATGCAAGATGCTCAAGGGTCACCATGGTCTGAATACAAAGAAACGAGGTTAGACCAATTGCTGAAAGAATATGACCAAGAGAGATTGGCAGAAATCACAGCAAAACACGAAGAAGAAGAACAGTCCCTGTCAGACCAAAATCTCTCTCCTAGTCATGAATCCATTCATCATTGCTTTAGAGACTAAAGACCAGTCAAAGAAGTCACGTCACTTTAATAAAGTTGTCGGTTGCCACTGTAATAATGTACTAAAACTTATCTACTTAGGCTACGTGTATGATATAAAATAAGTTGTTGTGTCATAAGCTTATCTACTCAGTTTGTCGGTTTGTAGGGACTGCCTTCTATAAATAGAAGCCTCCCATTTCGTTGTTAGATCATTGAACATTAAGGAAAATAAAATACTTTGTGCTCAAAAAACTTCCATGGCTTTCTAAATTTCTCTTCTTCCTGAAATCTTGATTCTTTATATCAGTTCATGCTCTCTTAGAATATAGAAAGAAGGAAGATAATGGGCATCATCAACATATAATATGCTCTGTACTTGCCTCTAAATTGAGGATCCTGTACATCAAAAATATGTTTGATCAAAGATCCATGCTTTTCGGTCTTGTCAGTTATGGAGTTATAATCTTTATATCTATATGTGCCTTGAGAAGTAAGCTTTATATATGCTGAAGATCTCGCCTTGAGAAGCAAAAAAGAATTATAATTCTGTACCCGACGGGCTCCCGGTTAAATCAGTGTTCCTTCCTTCACATATTCATATTTTCCCGGTTGCTTTCTGACATTGATTTATTTTAACAAAGATAAAGATAGTGATGATTTAATTTTAAACACTACGATAAGTGTGTAACCATTGATCGTTCACAAATCATTGTAAGGTTGCTAATTGCTATTGATTTCAGTATTTCACCATCCATTATTAGGGTATGAGCTAGAATGAAACACCGAGCATGCATACTTTTATTTTATATCTTTTCCATACAAGAAATCACCTCTTAAGGTTGCTATTGATTTCTCCATCCATTCCTTATTCAAATTCCTCCTACTGCTTTTTAGTTGGGGATTGTGGCATCATATTCATTGTAAATAATATAAAAATGTCCCTACACAATATACATCCAGAAGAAAAACTCTAATGGAATCTCTGCCATTAAAAAAATTCAAGTATTGATACCATACTAGTTAGTTAGTTGGTTAGTGGGTATAAATAAGGCACTGGTAACAATTGAAATTTAAAGTTGATTGCTAATTAGAACTGAGATTTTAAGTCTTTCTACTCGAAGAGTGAGGTTCTATCTATTGAACTAGTGAAAAAAAATAACTTTTAATTTATCTGCATTGGTATCTGACAAGTGCCATGAATAAAATGGACCACGGTGGCTCACAAGTCACAAAATCATAATGTTTTGGTAAGATATTTGATACTTGCAATGTCAATTTTGCCACTGAACCGACAAAGAAAATGAAAAAAATGGGGCCAAGCAATAAAGGAAGGGAAGTGAACTAGAACCATAAGTAAAGGCTAGGCCAAGGAAGCTAAACTCATTCAGATGGGTCCCAGTTTCTTATGTTTTCTTTTACTATTTTCCCTGTCTTTTTCTTTAGTTTGTTTCCTTTGCTTTTTGTGTATGAATTTGGAAGCAAAGAATGAAAATTTAGCGAAAATTTAGCAAAAATGCTACATGTACACCTAATTTCATACACTCATACATACACCATTAATAATGCACAAACTTTATTCTCACTAGTGCACAAACATTACAAACTTGTAAATGATACTCTCAACTATACTTAATTAAGTGCACAAACATTACATGAGTTAAAACACAAACTTTATGTATATAAGTACGAGGTGTATGTATGGTGTATGATTTTCGGTGTACGTGTATCAGAACTCAAAATTTAGATAACCACAAAACAGTGAATGGTTCATCCAAACCAGAAAAGGAAAAAGCCTGGATTTTAGTGCCAGAGTTGTTCTGAACTCTGAAACCGTTTGCACCCAACAGGGATCGTTAGTTATACACCAATCAGTCAAACAATATGAACAAGAAATAAAAATCCCTAAATATATAGTACGTTTAACGCAATAAAATAATGCAAAATTTTCGAGATCCAAAAAAAATTAAAAATTAAAAATATCAAAACACTTCGTTTTTTGTTCACTCTTTCCTCACAGCTTAATCTTATTTATTTTCTCGGGAAACAAACAGGTAGAGAGAAAAAAAAAAAAAAATCACCTGCGATTTCAAGGGGCCGTTGAGATCGTCGCGGAGCAGGAATTGGAAGAGCTCGTCGACGCTGAGTCCCTCAGTGTCAGTTCCCTGATCTCGCTCCCCAAATTGCAGGAAGGTGCGGAGGATGCGATCACAATCCTGCGCGGTGCAGTCTGGCTCGCCCTGGTGGTCCGCCAGGAAGCGGAGGAGCTGATCGGCGGAGAGGAAGGTGGCGCCGGCGGCGAGGGCGAAGAAGGCTTGGGCGACGTCGGGCGGGGGGCCGGGTTCGGTGATGGTGAACTTCCTGTTGAAGCAGGAGAAGGTTTTGTAGGTGTAGGTGTGGGTGGCCATTAATGGCGATGGATGATTGGAGATGATGAAACTGAAGCTCACTACTGTCTATCTTAGTAGAGAGAGAGAGAGAGATATGAAAGGATTCAAGTTTGATTGATGAGTGAATCTCTTTTGTGAGAGACAGAGAAAGAGAAAGAAGAAGAGAGAAGGCAGGAATTGAAGGCGTTTGAAGCGGGACGCTGCCTGCACTCCAACATCACTATAATAAGAGAAATTTTGTTGTCTACAACACAAAATCTATAAATTTTTATATAATTCATGGGTTTCTTTTTCTTTCTTTTTTTTTTATTTATATTTTTTCTCTTTTCCCCTGTCTCTCCAACTTTTTTTTTTTTTTCATCTTGTTCTTTACTATCTAAGAGTTTTTATTTTTTTCCATCATATTCATTGTTTTTTTATTTTTAAATGTTTGTGCATGTCTGTAGAAAAGTTTGTGCACGTCTGATTGATCAAAAGTTTGTGTATGCGTATAGAAAAATTTGTATATTATTGTTCAAAAGTTTTTACATATAAACACAAAAGTTTTGTTCTTCATCCTCGTTTTTGTTTAGATTTTCGTCATATTTTTTATTTATGTTTGTTGAAAAAGTTTGTGCACGTGAATTTAAAAGTTTGTACATATGTTTTAAAATATTTGTGCATGGCTGAGAATGAATTCGCGTGCTTAAAGTGTGAGTAGGGAGACAAAAAGAGTGAGACAGTTACTTTTTGCTATTTAATGTGCCACAAATTCAATTTGATTTAGTTCCGTATTTAAAAATGTTTGTGCATGTGTGTAAAAAAAATGTGCATATATATGTAAAAGAATATGCATTCGATGTCATTGTGTAGATCATGGATTGACAACATGATTGGGGGCATTTGAGTTGTACATCTAACATTACTCCTATAATAATATACTACTATATAGAGTTATATAGAGTTATGTTTTCATGAGATATACTTGCGCCCAATCTCAATAGGTTCATGCTCTATAAGATATCATTCGAATTATGATTAGTGACTCAATATCATGAGATTCAATATCAACCATTAGATCTTAGTAAATATTGTTATTCCATTCCATAGTGACCCTTAAAAGAAATTAATTTTTGTTATAGAGTTAACAGTTTGTTAACAAAAATCATAAGGACAATTGTTAAGAAGCCTAAAGTGAAAATTTTGATGGTTCTAATTATTAGTGTTCATGACCAAGTCCGACCCAATTTATTTTGAAATCAAGTTGGGCAAGTCTAAATTAAAGGTAATCCAGTTGTTGTTAAGGGTGGATCTGGCCAGTTACTCGAACTGCCTAACCTAGCTCAAATGGACCGATATAATGAGGGTTAAGCTTCCCTCACTTATTGAAACGTACTACCCCTTTCATGGGGGATACCCTCAGGAAGACCTTCTCCCCTACCCATGGGTTTGAAACATTATAACCCGCACTCGCCCCGCGGGTACCCACCCCACCCCATTTTTTAGAACACCTGTTGAAATACTATAAAATTTAATCTACATACAGATTAACATAGTCATATAATAAAATACAACAAATGTTAACATTTAACATTGATTAAATATAGAAGGATCCAATAGCAATACAAATTAAATAACAAGCAAATAACAACCAACTTTTCAACAAGTCACACAGGAATATCTAAGACATATATAAGTTTCAAATAAATTTCAATTAACAAAAAAAAGTCACTTCTTGTCTCTTGTGCAGCTTCCCAACTCTTGAAGCTACTCTTGAAGCTATCATTCTTCACTATCTACATCGTCTTCCACATCATTAACCAATTGATAATCATCCATAGTAATAGATTTTTACCCTACAAATTAAACATGATAAATTCATTAATAAATCAATTATTGTTATTAGAAAACCAAAATTAAAAAAAAATGGATAAAAAATATGAAACAATTTACTTTTGTCCATAGCACTTGACCACAACCAATTTTGACAACACATCAAAGCTTCTATTGTGTCTTCATTAGCACGACGAGGACCAATCAAGCGACCACTTGCACTAAACGCGGAGTCAGAAGCAACAACGGTCACAGGTATAGCAAATACATCTCTAGTAATTTTTTGAAGAGTTGGAGAGAGAGACGGGCCCGTGACTGTCTCATCGGTGGCTGGCGCACGACGGAACGGAACCCCAAGATAGTGAGCGGAGAAACAGAGTGACATGTTAGAGAGAGAGAAATTAGGTTTGTTGTTAGGTTTGAATTGAACAGTGCCACAACAGCACAAGATTAAGTTTGTGAATTGTCAAGTTTTTTAGTTTTTTATTAAAGTTTTATATAATTTTTTTATTATATATATATATATATATATATTTATAATATGTAATATATAGGGTGTGGGGCGGGTAGGGGCTGGTTTACCCTATATCCTACCCCGCCCCACATCTACCCGCGGGGCTGGGTTCATGTTGCCGTCCCTAACTGTGTGTATTTATTGCTACCTTTCTTGCTAGTCACTTTCTTAGTTGCCAATTCTTGTCGGAACATCTGCCGTCGATTGCTGCTCCAATGATTTCTGGGTTCGTGATTGATGTGCATCTTCGCGTTTTTTTGTTTTCGGGGAGTTGAGGGTTTGAATGTTGGGAGAAGCGCGGTTGAGGTGAGGATTTTTGTGGCTCATGCATGTTGCATTAATGATGGTGAGAGTGGGTAATTGTGTTTGTTAAGAGGCAGTTTAGTGATTAGTAATGGGGTCACTCCATATTTTCTTAATTGGTGATTGTACGGCCGTAAATGTTTAGGTGCACATAGCGCCGTTGGCTTAATTAATTGTTAATTAATAGAGATAGATTACACATGCCTTTGTGAAGTAAATTTTCATTCCTTTGCTAGGAAGCACGTTCTCAACAATAATGAAAACCGGGTGCCATGGACTTCAAAAGCTAAAATCACTGCTTGTCAATAACCGTTAGACTGAACTAGTGAAAGTTAACATCTGCTTTATTAATTCCTTTTTTTTTTTCCAGTGAAATTTGGGCCTTTGAAAACAGCATACAGTATCAGCAATCATGTGCCACAAAACTGTGATGTAGCCTCCAAATTCGATGTAACAGTAATTTATTCAAAACTTTTCGAGCTGAAACCTTACTAAGAGTTTCACAGACTTGAATTTCTTTCCCTTCAAGTCATAGAGAGGGACAGACCGAAATCCATGCCTTAGTTCAGACACTGGCAAACAAGTCTGTCCTGCAAAGTCATCTTTCCCTTGATCTTTATCCTTTACTTCGATCCGAAGCAAGGCAAGCTGAGGAACAGTCAAGGGGAATTCAAACTCTTCCTCCCAAACAGGAAGCCAATTGTCCACGATTACCCTTGTTCTCTTCTTCACTGAATCAGCTGGCACCCCAACAATACAAACCTGTAAAGACAACTCGGTCAAATGAGTTCACAAAAATGAAAGGTGGAATGATCAGACAAAAGGGTTTTTTGCAGGCAACAACATTATTCAATCTCAATAATGAAACATAGCATCAAATTTAGTGGTAAAAATATCAGTTATGGGAAGTAGGTCCACCTAATTATACTAAGAACCATGAAACCAAGATATGTGGAGAATTATGCAACTGACCTTTGTGTAAAAGTCTGGAGGAGAGAATAGATCAAAGTGAGTTGCACTGAAATCAGACCTCCACCCAACTCCTTTGTATACTTTTACCTGTTGTTGAACATGAAAACTATTAGGATGTCATGAAACAACACAAATTTGCTTTCTTTCTTTCTTTTTTGGTTAAAGAGAGTGAGCTTATGCTCACTCACCCTTAATGTCTGCTTCACTGGCATTGTTCTTTTAGGATCAAACTCCTCTTCATGTGGATTTATTTGCAGCAGAAATTCAGGCTTTTTCAGATAACCACTCCCCCCATTTGCTCTGAACATCCCTTGCATTAACCGGAGTGATTTTCCATGCCCCTGTCGTAAGAAAACATACATTGAATGCCGGAAAGTTTTGTGATTTGGATTCCAACATTTGTTAAGCCGAAAACTCTTGAGAACATTTTAGCTTTTGGTAACAAAATTCCTTGACACGTCTTTAGATCAGTTATGATAATATGACTTATCATCAATCATATCCTTATGACTTATAAGCAATTATTCAACTAGCATATGCATAAGATTGCACCAAAATAGATAAAAGCCAAAATAAGTAACGTATGTTTCATAAGGTTCTCTACTAGCTATCCAAGCAAAGAAACAAAAGACATAGTCAAGTTATTCCTTCTACATGAAATACTTTGATTTATGGATAGGCCAGAACTTTCCAACCTGCATATTGAATGCCACCATCTGAGCTCCATACATCCACCCTAAATGAGGCCTAAAATTTGAGGATTTGACACGTTCTCCTTTCGGAAAGACTCTCAGTATATTTCTCTGCGTGAACCTGCAAAGCATAACAATGAACACCAAGTTAGGTTGTAAGCTATAGAAATGCTTACCATCTCTTAAGCTACCGGTAACCTTCAAGTAACTCTGATAGTCGGTAGAAACCTAATAATGTCGGTTCCATGAGATTCGGAAATGCTTTTGAGTTTCTTCTCGCTCAAACTTAGCCGTCTAACTACTTCATTATCAACTTTCAGCCGCTCCTTTAGAGAACCTTTCGATTTCCCACCGTGGATGGCAATCAAGTTTTTGTATTCCACTTCACCTTGATGGTTTGGTTTGTGATCACATATACTTATGTCTTCCTCATCTTCATCACTTATATCCTGCTATCCATTAAAAAAGAGAAAACACGAATGAAAAGAACTAACAATTCAACTATTTTTTTTTTGTTTTCACCTAATCATAATCATATACTCTTTTTAGTAAAATGAATATACAGTTCTCTCACCGTGTCCTCGATTGTCAATTTAGCCACAGAAACTTGCAACTCCTTTTCCCAGGATTCTTCATCGGACGATTCACTTTCATTCTGCACGTGATTACTAACTTTATCCATGATAACACTATCAGATTGAGAATATTCTTTTGGTGGTTTGGTTGATATAACTACTAAATTTTTCAATGATTCGGGCGAGGGGAATTCTGTCAAACGATCTGTCTGAGGATAATGAAGCATTTCTCCAAATATTTCAGTTGCTATCTACATGAATAGGAAAAGAAAATCAATAAATCATGATGAAAAAGCAATGTAGCAAAAGAAGCTTGTCTATTCAACTTGATCGATTTATCTTTCTCTTTTCATTTTTTGGTGATTCACAATGATTGCCTACTTTTGCAAATTTAGCCTGAAGTTTTGGTGTTAAGTGGTCTTCCAAAGTTAGAATCACTGGAAAATCAGATTTGACAAAAGCATATTTCTTTATGGATTCCAGACATCTTGTTAGTGAGACTGGTGTTGTAAGAGTCCTGCATTGATTCCAACAAGTAAGTCAGAAGATCAAAATTTTATCACTCATCCTGCTATCTAAGATGAACTTTCATTTCTCCATTTTACTTTGTTACAAACATTTCGATAACCAGCTGGTACCTTCCATGAACTACTTTAATACCATCTTTGGTTGAAGATGGCCATAAATCCAGTTCAATCACTCGTACACCTTGTTGCAAAGCCTCTATTATTGGTTCATCACTGGAATCACTGGTAAGTTGATTCCCAGTCAGATAGGAATTGTGTCCTGTATACATGAAATAATGTGACAGTGGAGCACTCATATCATGGTGTACCTGTAATGAAGTTAAACCGTTTACCTTAAATATTGTAAATGTATAAAGAGATGCATTTACATCAAATATGCCATGGGGGCATCCCTTAGAGAACACATAAATAATAATAGTGAAACAAAGAACTAATACAGTACATTAAACAAGCCAAGTATGCCAGTGTTGTTGAATCATTAATTTTTGTTAACTAAGGTTTCTGATAGTCAGTGAATTTTAAAAATTTTAGCGCACATTTCTGTGGGGGCAGCAAGATTCCTGTGCTTTTCCCATGACATTACTATTTTTTTTGGTTTTGCATTCACACCAACATTATTTGTTTTTTTTGTAAGTTCTGAAAGTTGAGGTCTTGCACTTCTCTCAATATGTAAGTAAATGCAACAGAAATAGAGAGTAAACAGTGAATGAACAGTGCAAGACAAGGCATGGTACATTCATTGAACAAGTGGTTAATAAAATAGAGAGTAAACCTGATTTAAACCAAAAAACCAAAAATTACAGAAATAATGGTTTAAAGCATAAATGTGAGATTCTATTTCGTAAACTTTGTTTTGAGATTTGTGAGGGTAATGGGAGTGGGAGCCGGTCCCTCTTGTCTCTATCTCCTCTAAAACTAGAAAGAGAACAAAGTCCTCTTTTTCTCTATGCTCCCATTAGAACCTTTTCTTGTGATTATGGGGTTTTCTTTGGCTTGGTCTCGAAGTCCTTCCTATTAAGGAAACAAGACAGAAAAAGGGTGTGTTTAGGTGTAGCGAGGGTGCCCTTAGCATCCCAAGAAGAGGTCATTGACCGATGAGCCTTTGTTGGGTCTCTTGGCTGGTTCAAAAAATATATGTCAGTCCTCAAATCCTCCAGCCCATACTCTCGGATAGTTTTCATAGCTTTCCTCATGCATTACTTAAGGAATCTTTAGAAAATATCATCCCAGTACCTCCTTTCTTTGAGGTGCACGAGAAGACTGTGCGCCTAATAATCCCTTAATTAGGCTCCTAATTCTTCTTGTTAATCCAAGGAATGCAGATGGTCCAAACCAAAAGCTTTAGCTCATGAAAGAAGATTGGCCCCGAGAGAAAACTTGCATAAACATTAGTCTGAAGCAAGCCTCGATTTTAACATATTAGCCTCTCTCAAGGACTAATATGTACGCGATTTTTGTTTGAGAAACTAATCTATTAAAACCCGATTCGTTCACGGGCTAAATTTAGTTTTACCCTAAAATGAAGGCAGCCAAGTAGGAGCTAATGCACATGAATAACATGCTTAACTTCTCTGCCTCATTTTCTCATCGATCAAACATATAGAGAAAGAGCATACCTCATCTTTCAAGGGGCCATTGATATTATCAAGAAGCAGAAAATCGATGAAGCCATCGAGGCTGAGTCCTTGTCCCTTATACCCTTCTTCCTCATTACTGCTACTTGTAGCGGTAGTGCTGCTAGAATTCCCAACTTGCAAAACCTCCTCCAAATCCCTTAAGGTGCAGTTATTTTCACCCTGGCACTCCACCATGAACCTTAGTAGCTGATCACTGGACATGTGGTCCCCACCTTCCGAAAATTTGTGAAAGATTTCTTTAAGGTCCAATGGTGGCTCTGCCTTTCTGACTTCAAATTTCCTGGTCAAGAAATTCAACACCTTGTACTTGTAGATCTCGGTTTTCATACCCATTTTCCCCTGCCAGTAAATATGTTATTTTTTCAATTGATTTAGCAGAGAAAAATAAAGATGAAAAGATAGATTACATAACAAAAAAGTGAAGCTTTATAAGTCCCAAGAGGAGTAAGAGGAAATGAGTCAACCTTGGAAACAGAGCTCCTGTTTTCCTCTGTTTTCATTGGCGAAAACCTCCGTTTCCTCTGCCTTACCATGCAAGTCTTCTTCTTTTGATCTGCGATTGGAGGATGCTCGGACATATTTATGCACATGAACTATGATTCTAGTCAAAGAAAAAAACAGTAAATCTAATGTTCATACGCAAAAATTGTCATTTTTTTATATGGGGTGGGGGTTGTTAACCATTGGAAAAGATGAAGTCAAAAAAGACGTGTGTAAAGAGACATATTTGGAAACTTAAGTTTAATTCAAGCTGATATATGGTAAGAAAAATTAAAAAGTTTAGTCCTATCTGGTGGAGGAAGAGAAGGGAAATTTAATAGAATTAAAGAAAGTAGAATTTGATCGTGGGAAACAGTCAACGATTTAAATATGTAGACATCAAACACTATTTTATCGACATGAATGCATAACACGTAGGACAATGTTGGAAATATCGATGCTTTTAACACATGTAAATGTGTGGGATTAGCTTTTCTAAGGATATTTTTTTTCTTTTATCCTGTTCAAACTATTTATTAAATTATCCTTATATTTAAATTATTTTTTAAATTATCACGATTTGGGTTGACGGGGCATTCACGGACCGCATGGCAAGCCACGTAGGATTTGCCAACAAGGCAGGCGAATTTAGTACAACCAAAAAACATTGATTTGCACTAAAAATCGAAAAAATAATTTTGCAAAAGAGCCGGGACGCTCTTTATCGTGCGCAGGGGAAATCTATCGATTTGCACTTCGAAGATCCTACACAACTTGGACTCATGCGCGTGAGACCCAACTCTCCTCTCAACTATTTTTACTAATACAACAACTACTAAAGGTATATAAACACCTAAAAAGTTTGTAATTTAACCAATGTGAGACTAAAGCTTTTGAAATACATATTTTTCAACAAGATATTATATATTAGCGAAACAAGATAGCATACAAGATTAACCCCACTGAAACACCAGAACAGAAATCAAATGTTAGGGGAAAAAAAATACTGCATGAAAAATAAACCCAGCCTGAATCGGGACAGGAAGGAGAAAATAAAGTTAAGGGAACAAATAAACAAAAGCACGATATTTTGCTTAGCATGCTGCGGAAATGGTACTGATGAAACATTCCTTACTTCTCTCAGCTAAGAAAAGTTAGTCTAAATTGCAAACTATTTGTTGCATAATGTTGATGACAATTGATGAATTAGTCTACCATAACATTATTTCTTCGTTCAAATTACTTCTTCTGTATCGATTATTCATTTCCATTCCACCTTCAAAAATCAACATGATATAACAATCAAGTCCTCCAGACTCGTTGATTTTTCTAATGAAGAAAGCAAAGCAACATATGTAAAGCTCACAAACAGTCCAAATAATTGAGAAGTAGAACAAAGCCATACCATTCTTCAAATCTTTTAAGTGTTATGTCATTTGTTGAAAAATATGTATTTCAAAAGTTCTAGTCCCACATTGGTTAGATCACAAATCTTTTAGGTATTTATATACCTTTAGTAGTTGTTGTATTAGTAAAAATAGTTGAGAAGAGAGTTGGGTCTGACGCGCATGAGTCCAAGTTGTGTGGGCTCTTCGAAGTGCAAATCGATGAATCCCCCCCCATGCACGATAAAGAGCATCACGGCCTTTTTGTAAAATAGTTTGAACAGTGAGGGCAAAAGAGATAAATATTCCTTTTCTAACAAAAGAAAGCACTTCTAGTCTTGCTGAAAGTCACGTGCTTTTATATGTGAACTATGTCAATTAGTTTGAGATATAATGCGGGAAATTCAAATAGACGGCAGGTCACTCTTACCGTGGCTGAGTTGTGCCAAGTCGGGTCCAGAATCTTGAGCCTTTGGCCTTGAGCATACCTAGCAGGTTGTCCTCTCCCTGGTCCTATGTTGTGACCCCCTCTCCGCACGGGCGCTTGAAGCTCTTCTCTTGGGATGACGAGTGTAGGTAAGCAAGGTGAATTCTCGCTTCTCCTTAGTGGGCTTAGCTCTTTGAGCTCGTGTCACTAGTCTGTAACAAGCTTGTGTCACTAGTCTGTAACAAGCTTATGTCACTAGCCCGTAACATTTGCCCCGGCGCGAGTTCATCATATTAGTTGGCAAGCATCTTGCTTTTACTTTCAAACTCCATAAATGTAGTTCATGTTAGATTTAATTCAATGAATTTTCCTTCGCGGGAACTTTGTCATGTGTTCGTTGAGGATTGAAATTCAGCTTCAAGTCTTGGGAATTTGAAACCCAAGATTTATGAGGATGTCACTAGACTCGGGACTCACGAATCTTGGCGCCCTAGGGAGCTCAGTTCCTAGAGCTCGGAGCTCAAAATCCCTTTACCCGAAGGTTAGGTTGTGCTCTCAGTCCCCTTGGTGTGCTATACTTGCCCTCCAATGGGATGACGCCATGTGGACTCCTTTTGCTTTGTGATCTATGCATTGATTTTTTTAAATAAAATAGTGTGTTTGATAATGACTACCCCACTTGAAGTGTAAGAAATGATGGTAACCTTAATGCCTCTTCCTTTCCCTCTTTTTTCAAAAAAGCTTTCATATTCTTCAGTTGAGAATTACTTCACAGCTTTGAAAGAAAGAGAACTATGGAGAGGCACAAAGAGAGGGGGCCACTCGTCTAGGTCCTCCGTCCACCACAATGTCATCTGTCGCCACCTGCCCACTGTTAACAGCTTTTCGGTTTCCATTCCCCTTCACTGTTTCTTCTACCCTTTTGTTGAAGTTGATCTTTTTCAAACCTCCATTATGTGCTCAAGTTTGCATTTTTTTTATATTGTGGTTAGGCTTTTCGAGTTTTCCACCATTTTTTGCTTTCATGGAGGTCTTTTGGGACTTAATGAAATAGAGAGAATATTGTGTAGCTGTTGGGTGGGGTAGGAATGTGGTTTTCGATGGTGGGGGCTTGGTTGTGCCTTCACTGCGTCCATGGTTGCCTATTTTTCTTGCTTCAGGGTTTGAGGAGACGGTGGGTTTTGGCTTGCGGTGTCGAATAGCAAGAAATGAGGAGTGCCGGGTAGGGAGCCACGGGGTAGGGTGCCAATTTGGTTAAGAGTGTTTGGTAGCAAGTTTCATGGTGAAAGCTCGATGAGTATTTTTGAAGGAATCATCACTTAGAAATCCCCTCCCCTTTTTTTTCCTTTTGTTGGCCTCTTGTTGAGTCTTTTGAATTTATCTTAGATTGTGGTGGTTCCTTTGTAGGTATGGGGAAGGAGGCAGTTCCTACCAAGTAGGATTATCGCCTTGGCAAGCCTATTGATGGTACTTTGTACAGATAGGGCCACTCCAGAGGTGCTTGAGCTTCCGTCGCTGTTGAAGCCCAAGGATGTGGACGTTGAGGATGGGCTCTTAGAGTTGTCGGTTGGTGGCCTTACAGATTTGGTGGATGAGATGCAACTCCCCTAAGGATTAGGAGAGAACTTGCTTCTCTCGTCAAGATAAGGATGAGCACTTGTTCTATGTGTATGAGGTCACCTTCACAAATGTTTTGAGTTTAGGATTCATTTTACTCGGTTCCAAAAGTCTATCTTGTGTTTTTATCTGTAATATCCTGCTGACGGCTTATGCTATAGTAATAAACAATGTTCACAGGATTGTTGAGTGCTTTAGTTAACTTACTTTTAGTCTCTATAGTTGTCTTTGAAAATATTTTTTATTTAAAAATATGAACCATTTTAAAATCTTTTCCTTTTCTTTACTAATTCATAAACTAAGAGTCATGCTTGTTTGAGAAGACATAGGTATAGATACGCAAATGATAGAGTCTCAAAAGACTTGTGCGATACATAATTTGTTAGATAACCATACCAAACATCTCATGATATATATATATATATATACACACACACACACAATCATATGGTCCATAACATGATTACACATTTGATTAATAACACATATTATAACTAATTCACATAAAAGCTAAGGGCATGTCTGATTCCCCTTAGCTAATACAAAATACAAAACATGAATTATCATCCTTTTACTTCCTTGGAGTTCTTTGACGCCAAAGTCTTTACTCGTCCGATGATGCTCACTCTGCCTCGGCGTACTCATCATGCTCTCCTGAACCATAAAGGAGTGGGGGGATAAGAACGTCGCATCCTTAGTGGGAATCAGAGGGCACAACTATTCTTTGTTTACTCAATTATGATCCAGTCCGCTCAAGAGATCTCTAGGTGATAGAATATGCTAAAGGGATCAACGATTATGGAGAAAAGGGATATGAGGAAGAAGATGGATTGTGGAAGAAGGGGGATTTGGGGGGTTTCTATTTTTTCTTTTAAAATTTGAAAACAGGTATGGGTTTGGGTTTGGGTTTTTAGGTTGGGTTTGAGTTTAATTTGAAATGTGGATTATGCCACATGATGTGTCACGTGGTACGCCACGTGACAAACTTAAAGGTCACATCAGCGGCATCCAACCCCAACTGACAGTAAAGATTAAAAATGAACAAAAAAAATTTTAAGGGACTGAGAAAAAATTTTTAAGAATTAAACACAAACTTTTTGATATTATAGTGAATAAAAACATATATAAGCTTTATTAAAATTAAAAAGGTAAGAGACCATTTCACTTAACCTTATAAATTGTAAGGACAAAGATACTATAAACTAACATATATCACTTTAGAGTATAAAATGAAAGATCTCGTCATTAAATTTATAAATAAAAAATAAAACTTATTATTATTATTTTATGAATTTAAGAATGAAACCTCTGCCAAAAAAAAAAAAAAAGTTCCGCAAACCCTTGGAAATCCGATCTAGAACAGTTTTGATTCCAGACACCAGAAGATGGGGTGAGCCATCACGGATTCGTGGGTGAATGAATGAATTTGTTGGAATTCATTGGGAGCGCAAAAACAGAGCAACAGCTGGACAGAACAGGGCATTAATGGCAATCACCAGAGCCACCAAAGCGACGGTTTCGTCGTGTCTCATTTGGCTTTTCCTTCTCTGCGCAACCATCGCATTCCTTCAGCTTAAGCTTGCTGATAACTCAAGCGACCAAGGTTCCTCCCAAAACAAGCTCGTCACAACAACGCACACTCATCGCTTTGTATCTGTAAGGATTTCACATCTCGAATACTCTGTAACCCTACTCTGTTCTGCTCTTTTTGATGTTTATTAACCAAGCTCTGTCCTTCACCCTTTCAACAACCTTTTTGATACTCTGCAGGATGACCCAGATGGAGAAGATTTGGAGGGTGTCACCCACAAGGTGTATTTTGATGTGGAGATCGGTGGAAAATTGACGGGTATGCTTTTTCATTCATCATAAAGTTGGGATTTTTTATATTTAATCCCATAGAAAAAAGAATTTGACTTTTCTGTATCCTATTTCTAGCATATGGTTCTGTTTTAGCAATTATGTTCAGGAATGAAACTGCAAATTTTGTGTGTAAGAAGGGATATTTGGGTGGATTAATTTGGCACATTGAATTGTACTTGAGAACTGAGAAGAGGTGCTATGATATTCTTGACTATAAAGGAAGAGGATTTTTTTTATTTTTTTCATTTTGTAAATACTGCTGTATAGTGAATCATATAATTGCTAAACATACCTATTGGGAAGTGGAAGCAAACAGGCTTGCATAGCCTACTTCACTGATGTCTGATGCCTAATGTAAACTTTTGCCGCCTAAGTTTGGCCCAGCTTCCTGGCCGAATGATTTATCTTACTCAAGTTTGTAAAATATGTTCCTTTAGGCAATAGAATTGACTTGCTTATGAGAAGTCCCTTATTAGGGAAACAATTGTTGGGAACTTCCTTCTCAATTGCTTGTTGTTTTTGCATCACATCCATAACGGTGAAGAAGGCATAGCAGGATTTTAGTCCCCATTTTTTTTCTACCTTAGTTATTGTGTTTGGTACCTAGGGAGCGAAGAAAAGAATGCATGTTATACAATTACCTTTTGGTATTCGGGTAGGTCATGCAAAACACTCAAAAGTGTTGTTTTTCTTGCTTCAGGTCGCATAGTTATAGGCCTTTTTGGGAGCACAGTTCCGAAAACTGTAGGTATGGTTGTTGTTAGCATAATGAATTGTCTGTTGCAAATTTTTATTCACACACATATGGTTTCATGTGAAGGATTTGGTTACTAATCTTAGCATCCTTTTTGTGCAGAAAACTTTCGAGCGCTTTGTACTGGTATGGTAGCTAGCAGCTTTTTCTCCCTTCCTCCTTTAGCTCTAAATTGGACCCACTACTAATATTTATGATAATTGTTAAGGTATAAAATATTCAATTGCCTCTACCCAAAAGCTTAAGCTCTTGGGAGAGATTGTTCTTGATAATAATAATAATAACAATACTCCCTTACTTAATCTAATGATCACTGATCAGTTAGGATCAATCTCAATATCTACAACTATAAGCTCTAGATATTAAATACTATGGATTCATCAACATTACAGCTGGTTCTTGTTAAATGTCAATAATCATAAAGTTAAATGGACCCATCATTATTCAGGAGAGAAAGGGGTGGGAAGCAGTGGGAAGCCTCTTCATTATAAAGGGAGCAGATTCCATAGGATTATACCGAGTTTTATGGTCCAGGGAGGTGATTTCACCCGTGGTGATGGACGAGGTGGAGAATCAATCTATGGTGATAAGTTTGCCGATGAAAACTTCAAGGTGAAGCATACTGGGCCAGGTGAGCATATTTGCTTTTGTTGCTGATATTCCATGTATATCTATAAATATGGCAATGTTCATCATATATTTATGTTATTTAACCTGTTTACCTTACCTTCACCTGCGTGATTCAGGATACTTGTCAATGGCAAATTCTGGTCAAGACACCAACGGCTCCCAGTTTTTCATCACAACAGTAAAAACCAGCTGGTAATTTCCAATGACTTTCACCACTTATTCTGTAGTCATAATTTTGGTGGACAAAAAACAAATGAGAACTTTTAAGGTGAGTTTGGCATTGGGGTAAAAATGGAGGAGAAAATTTTATGGATTTAATTTATGAGTAAAATTATACATGAATCTAATCCATGATATCACCCCCCCTTCCCCATTTTTACCCCTATACCAAACTGACCCTTGAAAGAAAAGTTTGTGTATAAGTTCCACTTTGTGCACATGCTGAATCTCAGTTGGAAATTTGTGTTTTCCTTTCCACTATTAATAATAATCTTTAGACATTCAGCTTCCTGATATAGAAATATTTTCCAAAAAGGTTATGCCTAATAAGAAAAGCAACTTCTCAAGTTTGCATTAGCGCAGAGGCCTTTTTTTGGGTACACACTATTGATGCCTCTTTTTCTGAAGCTCACCTGCCTCTCAACTTGTTTCTTGGAAGGTTGGATGGACGCCATGTTGTGTTTGGCAAGGTACTTTCCGGAATGGATGTTTTGTACAAGATTGAAGCAGAAGGAAGTGAAAGCGGCTCCCCCAAAAGCGCGGTTGTCATAAAAGACAGTGGTGAATTAACTTCACGATAATCGGTCATTTGAGTTTGAGATTGGTTCTACAACGGTAACAAGTCAGCTTTGCCTCTACCATGGTTTCATAGTTCTCTGTATATACTTTATCATCCAGTAAATGAACAAAGTTCATTATAGATTAGAAGCTTGTATTAGTGTGATTTGAGCCTGTAATGATGACTATTTTACTTGTCTACAACTAGTCTTTCTGAAAAAGGAAAGGAATTGTTTAACAGTATCATATGTAATCCGCAAGAGTTTTCATAAGTTCAATTGAAATCCCAATTACAGATAGAGCATAATAAAATTCTCCTTGTCCTGTGAAAAGGCCAAAAGCTATAATTATCTAGATTTTACACAAATATGATTTTGCATTAAACTCCATTCAGCAGTCACTTTAGTCACTCTGAATATGAGGAAGGGTATGTAATGTAACCTCTGATGAGATCCTATCTATTCTTTAGAAAGAACAATAGATGCAATGGATTATTTAGCTAGCTGACTAGTACTTGTCAGGCATGTGGCCTTAACAAGATGGCCTAACATTTGGAAATGTAACCACCTCAAAATGGCCACGCGTCATCCCCCTTTTTTTTTCCTCTGCAAATTTATGCAATTTCTATAAATTGAAAAACTAGAATTTTTCAAATTCCTCATTTCTTCCCCAATTCTTCCCCATTCCCCAACCTTCTTCGTAGTAAAGTGTAAAGATCTGGGATCAAATACCACCTTCACCAAGGGGGAAGAATTAACTCCATAGTGTAACCAGCATCAATGGGCCAAAAATAATAAATAAATCAAATTGAAAAGAATAGATCAATGGTAAAAAAATAAATAAAAATAATAATTAAAATAACAAGAATGATCAATCGCCATGCAATTTTCTTCACTCCTCATTGCATTTTAAAGATCTTATTATTAACTCATCAAAGTAATCTGTTGTTATTTTCCCAGCATTCAGAGTCAAAACACACCATTCTTAGTCGTATTACCACAAATAAAGCCTTAGTACAAGCAATAATTAGTTTTTCCCCCCCACACACACACACACATACATACACACATACATACATACATACATATATATATATATATATATATATATATATATATATCGTTAAATTATCACCTTGGACACCATATAAGCAACAGAGTTTGTTCGCGAAAGAACCCAAGCAATTTTTTGCTATGCTATAAACAAATTAAACTTTTAGCCATCACACATGCAAATCAAAATAAATACATCTCAAGAAGAACCACAAAGTGTAGCTTATTGAATTCAATGAAAACTGCAAATTTCATTTTATAGTTTTGATGTATAGAATAATAAGTATACAGCTTCCAAAACTATTTTTCAGTTATTAAAAACTATGTGCTGAAAAGAAATATCAACAAAACCAAATTCGTCATACCAAACTATTAAATACATTTCCTTTAATCTCATATAAGACTATTGAAGAAAGTGCTGCAACCTAGTAATAAAAACATCAATGACACCAAACATACATCTTTTTTTTTTCAGAAGCTTGTATTGTACTAATGTGATTTGAGCCTGTAATGATGGCTATTTTCAGATTTTGCTTGTCTTCACTAGTCTTTCTGAAATGGGAAGGACTAATTTAACAGCACCATATGTAATCCGCTACAGCTTCCGTAACTTCAATTTAAATCTCAATTACAAATAGAGCATAACAAAATAAAGTGAAAGAAAGGCCATAGTTATCCATATTTTACACAAATATGACTTTTCATTGCTGTGCATTAAACTCCATCCAGCTGTCATTTAGTCACTGAGAGATCCTAACAATTCTTTAGAGAGAGCGATAGAGGCAATGGATTATCTAGCTAGCTGATTAGCACGCACTTGTCAGGTATGTATGTAGCCTTAACAAGATGGTTAATAATAATATTTCTGCCATCATCAACCTTATAAAACAAAGATAGTTCAAGTTTAGAGAACAGATCTGTAACGTAAATACTAATGCTCAGAGAATATTGCACAGGGAACAGTCTGAGGCCTTATCCACAGACTATGTTGCATAATAATATTAGTAATTTATTGTAGGAGTAATATTTGTATATAGTGATGGTGGACACCCCTTTTTGTATAGGCAGAGTTATAAGCAGAGATTTCAGTTTTGCAAGTGGCGAGTTTCTCATTCCTCATCAATTAATCATCTCATCACATTCATTTTAATGGTTATTTACACATTGAACCCCAAATATTCAGAGAGATGTAGGCATATTTCTTATGTTAGTGTTAACTCGCCTCGATGAAACAGAAAAGATTGCGATAGAATGACTTGGTTTATTGATTCAATTCTGAAGCACAACAACACTTGACACTGTCAACTAGAACAAGACAACTCATTGTTATTCTACAACAAGGGCCAAAAATAGGCCATCGACGGCGGCGGCAGCAGCAGAACAACTCAAACACCTTCAGTATGTGTAGATGATAGAAGAGGTCAAGAGGACGATGGAATGCTTCGCCTTCATCGTCCTCATTGACACGACCCGATGACAACACAAACCATCACAAACTTGAACAAACAGACACATAACACCGACACTCACGCACAAACATACATGACTTCGTTCGTGATCATGTCACCTGGTGGAGTTGTTGGAACCACGGCGGTTGGTAGTGCAGGAGTTGGTGAAGTTGGAGTTGATGTCGGAGTAAAGGTTGACAACCTTGGAGATGTTGCCGTTGAGCTCGTGGATGAGGGAGACGTTCTTCACCATGTTGTCGGGCAATCTCGACTGCTGGTTGTCGTTCACCTGCTGGATCAGCGCCCTGTTCCTGTCCAGCACCGACTGCACCTGCCGGAACCCTCTGTCGAGGGAGGCCCACACCTCGGGGTCGCCGTCCTCCACCTCCCCGTCGGATTCGCCGGTGGTGGTGCTCACGGTGGCTGAGGGGCGGTGGCGGAGGCTCTTGTGGCCGCGGCGGCGGCGGTTGGAGGGGTCTTCCATGGCGGATTCGGCGGCGGATGAATTGGATGAATAATGACTGACGGAGGTCATGTGCTGTGCATGAAAGGAGGAGGAGGAGAGGGAGAAAGGGCGGCTTAATTACAAGAAAAGGGGTGTTTGGATACACATTTTCAATTTCTTTGGTGTGGAGGAAGGGGGGTTTGGTTTCTTGAGAGTTGAGATTTGATGATGAAAAATTGGATTGGGGGAGGGAATGGTATATATAAGAGGAGGCGCGAGGGTCGCAAGGCCTCTGCAAAAAGTGATATAAAGCCAGTTTTGTAAATTCCCAAGAGGCTAACGTGTCCTTTGAATTTCGCGTCACTAAACATTAAGGTCGTGCGGAAGAGATATTTTCAGACAGAAATGTAATATTTTAGAGAATTTTAATCGAGGTGATACAAAATTCTTGTTTCGATATCAATTAAACAAATTTTTTAAAAAAGAAAAAAAATTTGAACCAAGACCGCGCTACCGCCGCGCGATTCCTAGCTTCGCCAGTTGTAAACCAAGACCTCTCATGGTTTCTTGAATGTTGTCGTATTGTAGCTCACAGCGTTGTTCCAATGCACGCAATTGTGGATCAATCGCGGCCATAATTCTCTCTTCTGTCTCACACATCGCTGTTTGGAGTCGCGTAGCTTCCGCCATGGGTGAATCGGGAGGCTCTGGATACCAATGTTACATCGCAAAACAGGGGAGAAGAAGAGAAGAAGAACAGAAGCAGAAACAGAAAGGAGGAGTAGAGAGAATAGAGGAGCAGAGGAGATAGAGATGAGAGACTGAATTGCAGGTATGTTATTCAATGCCTTCTAACTGTTTCCTTACACCCTTTTATACTGAATTTCTATTCAGTTATTCAGTTAGAGTCATTAACAAACTCTTTAACTTCCCCTAACTAACCTTGCACGTATCATTTTACATATTATAAAAGAGTGGATTTCAATTTTACAATTCCATTCTTCTATATTTATCATCTTAACTCTCTTATCCTCAAACTCTATTACTATTCACTATCTACTACCACCCAACGCTGATCAACTATTGCTGAAAGTCGTTCGACCACCACTAAACTCTGGTTGGCCACCCGCTTGTCGCCACCCGGACCTCGCACAACAGTCACCCAGACCTCACCCGATCGCCAGCCAAACCTTTCCCAGTCATTGACCAGATCATGCCTAGTTGCTGGTCAGACCATGCCTGGTCGCTGATCGGACCCCCTTCTAAAGTAGGTAAACTCAATTTCATTACCCAAACAAAGTATTTTGTAAATGATATAATATAATTATTTTATCTAAACTAAAAAAAAATTTAACGATGGGAATTCAATTGAATCATTTAAATTCTCTTGAATTTTAAGTTCCACAAAATTTGAAAATGCTTAATCCACACAACCTTAAGAGAAATTCAAAAATTAATAATAATAAAATATTAGAGAAATTTTTGTGTAAAAAAACACAAGTTTTTGGCTTACAAATCTACCTACACTTCTTAATCATACACTTATCACAATCTCCATTTCTTTCTTTACTTTCAAAATGGAGATTAAGTGTATGATTGAGATGTGTAAGTGAATTTGTAGGTTAAAACTTATGTCTCCCAAGCATTACTCATAAAAAAAATGCACTATACGTTGAATATGTTATTGATTATACACGAAATAACATTTTAAGAGTTTGTATAAAAGATAAGATGTCTTTCATCTGTGCAACAAATAAAAGGGATTGCCTTCTTTTAGTGTCCAACTTTAGTTTCCTTACTTAGCCCTACATAATATGTGTAATGTTCAAAATACCCCATATCTTGGGTAGTTTTTGTCAGTTTATGGACTACTTTCTCTTTTTCCATTTTCAACGGGAGTATTTTTCCCCCTCTTTTTTCACTATATATGCTTATAAAAAATTTACTTGATGCCTTTTTTTTTTTGCCTTTAATTTTCTTTTATGTTGTTATTGTTGGAAAAATTGGTTCATATATGCTATGATTGCAATTCATTTTATTTATGTTTTATCTTTAAAATGTATATCTTTGAGATTATCCTCAGATTTAGGAATATTTAAATTATTGATATGAATAATTTGGTAAGATATTGATAAATCTAATTATTCTCGGTGTAAGTACTGTCGGCAACAATGAGAAAACCCGACGGTAATGTATCAGTAATAACTGCGCTTTTAATCCGTTGAGCAACAGCGCCTTTTTCGTTCTTGATGTAGTTACCGTCGGATATATTGCCATCTTCCGCCGGTAACGTGCACCTTACTGTCGGTTGTCATCAATCCGACGGTAATGTGCCCTTTCAAAATTATTTTAAAATATCTGATTTTTTTAAGAAAAGGAAAATGGTATGTCCAAGAGACATACCGTCGGCATGTGTCGCCGGTAATCTCACGCTCAATTTCGTCGAACGTAACCGACGCTAAAGTGTATTCTCGCTTTATCCCGTGCAAAGTTACCGTCG
The DNA here is from genome assembly GCA_003254905.1 of Nissolia schottii. Lineage (NCBI taxonomy): Eukaryota > Viridiplantae > Streptophyta > Magnoliopsida > Fabales > Fabaceae > Nissolia > Nissolia schottii. The sequence continues at coordinate 622,690 of QANU01029832.1, forward strand.
ATATTACCGTCGGGTTATCTACTCTGCCGATAAAGCTAACCCGGTTCGTTTTCCAGCAGAATTACTGTCGAACTCGTGTGTTTTCCGACAGAAGTACCATCGGAAAAACTCCGACGGTATTTTGGTGACGGAAATAATCAATTTTCTAGTAGTGTCATTAGTCAAATCATTAAAAGAATCAACTTATAAGAGGTTTAGAGATTTGCGGACCATTTGAGCTTACGATGCACCTCTCTACAAATATTATATTGTAAAATATTAATTTACTACATTAGATTATATAATTTATCAATATGTCATGAAATGATAACAAAATTAGATGAATTTAGTTATAAAAATTATCAACAATAGATAAATTTAGTAGCATGGGATATTTATCCCATAGAATAAGTAAGAAACCACCTACTTTCTCTCTTTAAATCACATATTCGAGTAACAAAGATTAGATTCAATTCTAAAAAATCTCTTTGGAGGGCTCTTAATAACGCCTCTAATTCTCAAAAACTAAGAGTAAAAGTTTTTTAATTCTTTTCATTTACCAAACACAAAATAAATAATTTATGTTTTTTATCCTAAAAAAAACTTTACTAAATTAAGCGTTAGTGCAAGAAGAATAATTACTGTTACCGCCATAAACATTTTGGGTTTCAAAAAAATGTGAATAGATGCATCTAAATTTAATTTATAATTGATTATTGTATGATTGGGATAACGAAGAAACCACTTGAGCAAAGAGAGAGAAAGAATCACATTATTCACACATGGACATGGATTTTTGTCAAGAACCTCGACCTCTCACTGCTACGCGAGTCTGCCACCAATACTTAGCGCGTGCAATGCTCACAAGTACTAAACTTTACATTAAGAAAAAAAATAATATTTGAAAATTAACTCATCGACTTATTTTTATAATTAATATTTAGTATTTTTAAAAGTAAAATAATTTTTTTAAAATATCATTTATAAAATTAGATAAATTAATAAGTAAGCTGAATAATTAAGTCTCTCAAACATTATCATCTAAGGTATACTATTTTTATTTGACCAAGCTTTATCATCTAGGTTACACAAAAATCGAATGCATAAATTTTAATTTCTGAAAAATGCAAATGAAACAAACATAATAATTCAATAATAAAAAATTATAGTGCAACCAAAATAAAATGGTGTTCAATAACTTAAACAATACCCTTGTACCAAACAAAAATCTTTAAATGATACTCTATAAAACATTTATGATTCAATTTTTATTTGAATTTGGGCAAACACATATACTTATATATAATATTTTTATCTATCATGGTAAATTACTTCAAGTTTCGTGATCTGAGCCACTCAGGTAGCCAAATAATTGATGTTTTCTTTTGTGTGTGGTATGCAAATTTATTCAACGCACTTTATAATTTAAGAAAACGGGTATTTTGCATTTAGTATTCTCCAAATTTGTTAAAATAACATTCACCCTAAAACTATTATAAAAATAGCGTCTCGCACCAATTTAAGCCAAGCTACTAAATCAAGCTAAGGCAAAAAGAAAAACAAAAGGATGGTTAACCAAAAAGAAGCTTCTATCAAAAAAAAATGTTAGATACAAATAATTTTATAGACATAAAAAAATTGCAGGCAAATCTTTTGCTGATAACGAAAAAAAAAAAGAATTTTCAATAATAAATTAGTAGTATACAAATGGATATCTATATCTGTCGTAAAATTTATTGTAATAATTTTCACCAAAAACTGAGAAATTAGATGAATTTTTCATAATATTTGTTTGACAAAATTATCTTTGTAACTTCGCCTATGATAATTATTGCTAGCAAGAAACAAATATTACAAACAAATTNTTAGATGTCAGTACTAATCCAGTTTCTAATACTCAGGGAGATTACCATCTGCATGGAGAAATTAGTGCAGCTGCAAACCTGAGGCTGGAGAAATTAGTGCAGCTGCAAACCTGAGGTACATAGAAGTTTCATTTAATGTGGAGACTGAACCTAAAGATTCCTATGATCTCAACTGGTGGCAGTTTGCTAATCAATTAGTTGTCAGTACTAATCCAGTTTCTAATACTCAGGGAGATTGCCATCAGCATGGAGAAATTTGTGCAGCTGCATTTGATGTGGAGACTGAACCTAATGATTCTAATTATATCAACCGGTGGCAGGATGCTAATCAAATTCTGCGTGGATTCTATGCTTGGTATCTTTGGAAACTCGTGTCTATGCCTACAACTGTTATTGATTGACTCACAGTTAAACTAATGGGCTGTGGTAAGATACAGGCTGAACAAGTAGTGGCAACTGCACTAATTGTTCCTAAAGTAACCTATAACTGCCCTTATTTGATCTTCCTTCCATCTGTAACTGGTCCAGTAGTCACCAAACCCTTCAACTGGTTCTTCCTCTCTGGTTGGGCTCAATATATGGACTAGCAGCAATCCCTGAAATCACAGCTCAATTCGTATTTCATAGCCACCACCAATCAAGGACTGCTCAACTCAGCGTGTAACCATGAAGAATTCAGAAGGGCCTATAAAGGCAATAAATAGTCTTTATTTGTTGGAACAGTAGTACATTGACCTTTGGTTTTTAATTGTATTCTAATCAGAAAGCAGCAGCTGAAATAGTTTTTGATGTTATCTCATACAATGCCAGTTGNTGTGGGGGGGGGGAATGTAATGGATAAAAAAATTCCCCAAACAATGATGGAAGAATATATACCTTTAAAGCAAAAAAGATTATAAAAAAAGGAAAGAAATTTGGTCCTGGCGCAGAAGAGAAGAGAACCTTACTAGTTCTGGCGATGATGGATTATGACTGTTGATTGACTTAAGGGTAACCTCACTAACTAGATTCAATTTGAATAAAAAATATCTGGGCCAGGCTGGACTACGAATAAAAGTTTCTTACTGCTGAAACATTTGATTTCACTTTTCAATGGCATTTTTTTCTTATCTTTCTAGAAGTTCTGTGTGTTTAACAATAGAATGGTTGAGAACCTAAAATCCCCTCGCTTGGACTAATAGAATAAAAGCAGATCTTGAAAATCTCATCAAATTATTGTGGATAAAAAAATCTGGAAAATGAATTACGGGCATAAGTTTGACTCATTCTTTCCTTAGTTCAATTTTTCCCTTATTTTTTTTTCATCGTTTAAATATTTCTTTTGATAGAAAGAAGAGAGAATTTCTTAATTTTCTTCGGTATCATTGATATAAGGATATCAACACTCTTTGCTAGTGGGTGACACATTACCCAATTTTATTTTATTTTTTTGAAAAAATATAACGGACAACTTAATATCAATCATTAACTCTTACAAAATACCAGTAATTTTAAAATGGTCCAAACATTTCTTTATGCAGAAAGTTTAGATTCAGCGGAAGGTTAGTCAAGTCCAAGAATTAGGATATGCATATAAATTTACGGAATACTTGAAAAAAATACTTATAAATTACTTAAACCACACTTCATTCATAACAATGCATAAACAAAAAAGCATACAAGCTGTTAACTACCTAAAGATATTTAGTTCCTATATATAGATTATTTTGATTTTAATTCCTTTAAAAAAATTTCTCGACTTTTAATCTTTTTCCTTTAGTTGTCTTTTGGCCCATGATGTTCTAAATTTTAATATCTTTATATGTGCGTTTAATCCTTGTGAATATCATAAATTTGATTTTTTGTTCTTATAAATATTTTAAAAATCCTCCTCGCATCCTCACAAATATCACCAATTAATCACTAGGTCTAACAAGAAACTCACAACCTGATGTTAAAGGAACAAAAGGCAAGAAATAATTTAGTCGAAGAATTAAAACCAAAACCAAAACCAATATTTATGATTATGAGAATTGTAAACATATAAGCCAAACAAACCTATCACGTATATTTACTTTTAATAATAAATTTGGTTAAATATCTTTGACATTCGTGTTAAAAAGAAATAACAAACAAGAAAAAGGTTAGACATAAATATCTCCTTAAAAATCAATTCTACAGAAACATATTCTTGCAAGACAATAGAGAAGTGGAGATAATGATAAGAAAAACAAAAGGCAGAGTAAAGAGAAAACGATATGACTATTAAACCTGGAAGTAAAGTGATTCCTCTGTAAAATCCGTTTAGGTAGAACAATAGTAATCAAGCTGATAGATTACAGGCACAACAAATATCTGGTACACAATTCAGCTACCAGAACTTTCTCAAGTATCTGACTTTCCTGGCACACAACACACTTTCTGCATTTTTATTTCATTGGCCAAATTTCACGTATCCTTTCCATTACTCAATAATTTGACCATTAAACAAATTGTACATATACTGTGTACATGGTTAACACAAGTAACATAACATCTTTGTTGTCCATTCTGCTTCACATTTTGGACTAACCTGCATTTATACGAATTTGTCCAAAATGTGAACATGAACACATATGTCTAATGAGGTTAGAAAGCAACTATTCAGTTGATTTTCTCTTTCTTCCCAGGATAGAAGCTATCTGAAACCTGGGCCCCCCCATTCGCCACTTCTTGAAGGATGCCATTGCAGATTGAGCTGTCTCATACACTACAAAAACAAATAGAACCAAAAAAAATTGAGCACCTCAGGGAAAAGGATGTGACCATATAAATGAAGATTGAAAGCATGTTTTGTTTAGCAAGTAACACAAATCTTACAATTGATCTCTTCTTTTGTCAGAATAGTCCAGAATTTGGAGCCAGCTGCAAATGCTGCAGTATGTGCCTTGGTGAGGACTTCCTTGTACCTACTCTTAAATGCAGACAACAATAGAAACCCGATGGTTCTATCGGCAACTCTGCCATTAATGAAAAATAAATTAACAAAAGAATAAAATTCTGAAGTAATTGGATAGCTGCATGAAGTAGGACTAGACAAAAAAAATTATGTATTAAACTATGCTGTAACTAATGAAAAAGAACGTATCATTGAAAACTTCGTATAAATTGTGGGAAATGGAAAATATGAACTCTCTATTTATATTGATGTTTGTTGCACATATACTAGATTAAGGTGGCTTACGGAGTTGCTCTTCAAAGTCAAAATACAGTCGATTCAAGTTTGATGATTGGCCAAACTAATCATCAAACTAAGGACGGTCCATTTCAGATACGATTTTATTTCACCCTAGGTATGCTAATGCTAGGGAAGAGTAGGCTCACTCTAGAAGAGAAGGATGATGACAGCTGTAACATCCCTAGCTGAGTGGTTGAGTGGTAGCGAACTGCGGATGTATTTAGCATACTTTTATCGACAACAACAGGGAATGACCACCCGGCTCATATGATGGTGAGGGGCCTGCCCTTTCGACGCGGCCAGGAGTGGACTTGCACTTTCTTAACACTTTCCTTAACATTCTTAACTTTCACGCACTCTAGGCAATTTGTACTTGTTCTTGACGTCACCACTCTGGGACGTATACTCATCTTTTCACTCTGGCTTTAATATTAGACCAGGTCTAAGCCTGTGTTTGGGTCATAAACCATTCCATCTTGCTGGACTGGCGAGGAACTTGTCCTTTGACGTGCCAAAAGAGGGAGATTTCCCTATTATATAAATATGCACTCATCTTCAAGGCATATACCGGACCCATAGTGGCCGAAACCTTCTTAAGACATTACTTTTTCCCTAAGGTCCACTTATGATCTTTACAAAGTTAGGTGATTAATTTCTAGTAATCTACGGTTATCCTAAAGCCCTAATGACAACCATATCCTCATGATGCTTAATAAAATAATTATAGTACATAATATTAACCATCCACATCCTCATATGCAAAATTTAAGTAGGTTAGGGCTTGTTGGAATATGTGGACCCTTGAGTGCTTCTCAGGTCACTCAGCTATCCTATTAGTGATTGCTCAGCGACCTAGGGTTCTTCAGGTCGCCAACGCCCTGTCCAAGGTCACTTAGCGAACTCTAGAACCACTCAGGTCGCTCGGTGTTGCCTAGTCGATAACAATACAAAAACCAGAGTAGGTTGTAAACCAAACAGGGACGACGGTCCCACGGTCTACAAAGGAGAATGATGGACATGATGTATCGAGAATGACGTTGCCATAGGGTGCATAAGAGAAATCCATATTCCCCCCATGCATAAGTAGGTGATGTATGTATATGATGTATGCATTATATGGCATTAGGTCTTCCTAGGACCGCCTCTACGATATATGCGTTACGTAAACGAGTAAGTAATAGAAAGCACGCTCGTTAGGTAATATCAAGACTAGATTCCCCAATCACCTAATAAATTAGATAAAGTTTGCTCAGGACTAGTAAGAATAAAATAAGTAGGGATATTAGTATACATTGACTCTTAGAGACCTCTTGAGCGGCCTTGATCATAATCGAATAAAAAATGTTTAGTCTGATGCCTAGAGTTTCCCACTGAAAACGCAGTGTTCTCATCCCCATTTGTTTGTGACTCCAAGAGACCATGTCGCGCATCCCTCCGAACAACGGGATGAGGATTTTGAGCACCCGACGGTGGGTTGACCCCGCCACGGGAGTCATCACGGAGACGTATTCGTATCTACCTGCCGAAGCTTTGAGTGCCCCTCCGCCAATTCCTGCACCTTCCTTAGGTCCATCCATGGTCCCCGGCAATCGTCCTTCTACACCCATCCTTCTTGACGAAGACGAGCCTGCGCCTTACGAGAAGGACGTCGAGGTGGACCCGAACTCAGTGCCACTCGAATATCTACCCCGATGCATTCGACGGGGACCTAGAAAGTGGGTTCGTTGTCCGATCAGACAACAGCTAGCTCCCCAAACCCATGACATCGAGGCAAGAGCCTCCGGACTATCCCCGAGGCAACGCGGTCTACCTGTCATTCTAGAATTCACACGGGACTTTGAGGAGGAGGACAACTCGCCGATCCACTACTCCTCTAAGGAAGAAGAAGAAGAGGACACGAACGAAGAAGATCCCATGGAGGAGGACCCGAGGGAGGAGGGGGAGGAGGAGGAGGAAGAGGAAGAGGAAGAGTAAGAGGAAGAGGAAGAGGAAGAGGACGAAGAAGAGTCAGAGGAGAAAGAGCAGTGAAGAACTGACTCTCAAAGCAATAGAATAACTTAGACAGTCTATCGTGATGTACTTTTGTGCGAGCTAAGTGGGTATTATCCCATTAGTCCTTAGGTTTATATATTTTTTTCTTTGTTATGATCTGAACAAGGTTATATGTATAATATTTATTGTATGACTTATGTAAAATATTTGTGTGGTATTAGAAGGACCACATGTGTTAAACCACTTTGCCAATTACATGTTCAATCTACTTTGATTGCCATAATATTCGTTCGATGATCATTAAGCCATCAGGCTCTATTGCTTGTACTATACGTTTCACTCTACGCGTGGCTCATATTTATTGCTTTAATTAAAGAAAGGAAATGTTTTAAATTGGTTCATATTTTACGTAACGAGTATTTTCAAAGGTAATAAAGGACTATAAGTACTCCCACCAAAGCAGTTAACAACCTAACAAGTATAGTTTATGACTTAAGCATAAGCTAGTTAGCTAGGGATGTTACAACAGCCATATACTATCTTCCAAGATAAAACTAAGGAAGAAAATATATTAAAATAAATAAGAACACAATAAATTATAGCCAAAGAGAAATAAATAGCTGTTTCAGTTGCAAGCAAGAGAATACAAGCATACGCAAGACTTACACGGGTGCTAACTTGCAACCGAATTCATAGAAGAATGGGCATCTAGACCTTAGATCCACACTTGCAGAATCAGCCTGGATCTCTAGCCTTGTTCTGAAATCAATGACCAAAATACAATATCTAGGTTAATACTTGTTTACCAAACAAAAAATATAGGTTAATACTTTTAATTGAATGTTAAGCAATTTAATAACTACCCCATCAGGCTATTACCATCCCTCTAGTACACTTGGAGTTTTGGATGTGAATGCAAATATTTTTGCATGCATATGCTGTTTTGAGTTTTACAACTTCTATGAAAGCCATGTTAGTTGATTATAAAAAAAAAAATTGTTTTGTTGTTACCCATAGTTCCAAATAACATCATGCACTAACTTAACGACAAACCAATTTATGAAAAACAAGGTTAAAGAAAACATTTTGGCTCCAAATACAGTTGAAGCCCTAGAAGCAAGAGTTAACTATGTCCACTTGAACTAGAAGTGTACTTAAATTGCTTCCAAACCTTAAAGTCAGGGCAAGGACATGCTTATATAACAGAATGTCTTATAAGTTGCAAAAAGAAATAAAATGATCATTACTTTTGATTGAAACAAGGAGGAACATTGACTGATACTGCTTGTCTCAACTGTAGTTCATGAGCAAGCCAAAAAGGTAGTTCAACTTTTGAGCCTGATTCAATCTGAAAACCAATCATTCTAAGGTCAGGTCAAATAACAGCATTCCACCAAGTGGCAATCTGGTGGCACTGCCAACCCTTATTTCATTCTAAAATATACAAATCAGTGTCAATGGCTCTTACAAAGTCTGTTTCAGAACCAGGATCTATTCCAACTCCAGATGCAGCCTTTTGAAATATAACTGACACAGTCTGTGACCAGATCACAAGTCACATATATTAGAACAAGAAATTTAGGTTGTATTTTATCCATGTTAACTAATTTTGTTATAAACTTATAACAGGCCAAAACATCATCAGCCACATAGCATCTACATGCAAAAAAGCTGCAGCAAAACATTCCCAATATTTTCAAAATTTACCCTCAAATTAAAACAATCACCCTTCATTCAACCTGAGAGGTATCAACTGAAACTTAGAAGGAAGCATTTAATTCTTTTAACAAATTGTAGAGTGTGAAGTCTACCTCTTCCTCTGTTATAATATCATCAATATCGTAGTACTTTGCCATCCTACTCTAAAGCCTGCTGCTCTAACCACTTTCTTTTTTAACTCATCGAAAGAAACAACTGCATCATACAAAGAAACTTTTGAGCATGACGGTCATTACATTAAAGGGGGAAAAAAAAAAAACAGAGAGAACCTCTTGATTCTTGAACTAAAAAGTCAGTGAAAATCAATTAGCAAATAAACATGAAACTATTTTAGGTATCTGAATTCACTAGCATTAGCATTTTCCATTTAGAAAAAACAACACACAAATTTATCAGCACAAGAATGTGAAAGAAAATTGAGAAAAATAGAGAGAAGAGGGTTTCGGATTATGATAGAACAAGAGAGAATATTACAACTGAGTTACAATGTGGCACAAATAATATGAAGCATGCAACTAACAAAACCAAACCAACTAATTTGTAACTAAATCCAATTAACAATTTGGAAACTAATTCTACATACTGTAACAGTTGTGGTTCTGCTACAGTGAAACACAGACGCATAAAATATTTAAAATGGCGCATTAAACTTTAATGATATTTAAACGTAATACCACACTACAAAACATAACACAAATGTACTTAGGGAGAATGAACTTACAGTACGCCTAAAACATTGATGCCGTCATACAACAACCATTGCAAAGTTATAGAAGGGCCAACAAGCAACAGCCTAATCAGAAGACTCCTTGTAAATAAATTGTTTAGCCCAATTTTCCTGATGACCTGTTCATAACATGAGTGGACAACATTACTACAGCAACTGCAAACTTGCAAGGAAGTATCATCAGGACCAAACATAAAGCAGCAAATGCAAGCAGACTATCAGCTTTCTGTTATAAAGAGAAGCTACAATATTGGCAGCAGAACAAGAAATGAAGCCACCAACAGATCCAGTGGCATAACCATAACAAGCATGCCACAGCAAGTTGATGATCTTTAGAACAATCCTCTTTCCTTCTTTTAATAACATAAAGATACAAAAATTAAACAGAATGCTCAAATGTTGAACTAGTAGG